>JANHFL010007529.1:0-10807 GCA_032468155.1 Oxyrhabdium leporinum
GGCTGCCAAAAAGAGAGAAACCCTTTAAAATAAACTCATCTCTGGATTTGTTTTCATGTCACTGAAGTGTGGGAAGAACAAAGCTGAGCTGACATATAATTTGGGTGGGGGGGGGGAGAAGCCCGGAGACCCCTTCCATCTTGACCATATCCCAAAACTTTCTGGAAGTGCTGAGTCCACGCAACTCTCACCAGTGAAGTGTCAGGTCCAGGGCCGTGCTTCTCAGTGGTGCATCAGCACAACATCTAGGTAATCCTCAACTTGAGACCACAACTGAGCCCAAAATGTATGTCGCCAAGCGAGACAGTTAACGGAGCTTAACTGAACTTGAAGAAGTCACCTTTTCTCTCTCTGGTTTCCCACGCATCGATCATCTTTTCTCACGTCTTGCCTTCCCCTTTTTGGGCCGTGCTTCTCAGCCCCTTTAAGATGGACGGCTGGACGTCAGCACAGCTGGCTGGGGAATTCTGGGAGCTGAAGCCCACCCATCTTAGAGTTGAAAAAAAACTGAGAAACGCTGCTTGAAAATCCTGTCTTCTCCTTTCCTAGCTCTTCCTAGCCTCAGGGGCCCCTTGATTGGCTGGCCTTCCCGTGACATCACGGCAGTTCACCCAATCCCTGTCAACCGCTCCAACTCTGCATTTCTTGGAGGAGTTTGGAAAAAGAGAAGCAAGCAGTCCCCTTTCTGGCACGCCTATTGATAGAGAGCGAGCCAACTAAAATTTCATCCGGTCAGGTTGTCTCTCGCATCCTCTCCACTCCGATAATACTCTTTCCAAGGTGAAGGAATCCCAAGGTTCCAGAGGAAGGTTGGAGACGTTCCCTTCCCCATTGTCTCTCTGAAGGTTATCTTTTGCAATCTTGGGGACGTTTCTTTGCAATGAGCAGATTTCTGGACTTCTTCTGCCACGAGTAAGAAGCTTGGCTGTCTTTAAGGGAGACCTTGGCCAACTTTTTCCCAGTAAAAACTTCCACCAATTCTTCCAGGACCGTGCCAAAGAAACTCTTGGACCAAATCCTCGCTCTATAGCTCCCGCCAGGCAGGGAAACTGCTAAAGCTGGAAGGATTTCTAATTTCCTGTCTTAAGATGTGTTTTTTTGGGTGATTTTTTTTGCTTTCGGTAAGCGCCAACTGAGCAACAAATTGCAAGCATCCCACACGATTTCATTCCTGCCTGGACCTTTCCGAACCGTGTGTGTGCATTTGTCCTTGACTCACAACCATTTGCTTAGCAACCCTTTCAATTTACAAGGGCACTAAAAAATGACCGGTCCTCACACTTAGGATCGTGCAACATTCCCCAGAGCCACACGATCAAAATCCAGTCACTTGGCAACTAGCATGTATTGAGGACAATTGCAGCATCCAGGGATCCCGTGATCACAATCTATGGCCTTCCCAGCCGGTCTCCAACAGGCCAAAAGTCACGAAGGGAGGTTGGATTCTCCCCCAGATCCCATAATGAGTCCTGATGGATCTTAAGGGAGGCTAAAAGCTACGAAGAACGGTCGCAGGAATTGGGCTGGGCCAGCCTAGAGGAAAGAAGGCCTAGGGGTGACATGAGAGCAGTCTTCCAGTATTTGAGGGGCTGCCCCAAAGAAGAGGAGGGGGTCAAGCTATTCCCCAAAGCCCCTGAAGGCAGGAGAAGAAGCAACGGATGGAAACTAATCAAGGAGAGAAGCAACTTGGAACTGAGCAGAAACTTCCCACCGGTGAGGACAATTCACCAGTGGAACAGCTTCCCTCCAGACGTTGTGGAGGCTTTTTAAAGAAGAGATTAGACTTGGATCCATCGCAGATGGTGGCTTCCTTCTGATTCTCGAGAAGCTGCGTTTTGGAGAGGAAGGATCCAGCCTGCCTATATCTGAAGCTCAGCTGTCTCTCCAGCAGCCCTGGCTGGAGCTCAGACTGTTGTTTGGAAGAGGGAACAGCCCGAGGCTTTGCTTGGGGTAAAATTAGCCTCTGACCAGGCCTGGGGAGAATGTCCCTTTGGCCTGGGGCGGACAGCCCAGCCTGCTTGCCGTGGCCGAGGGGCACCACCTGCGCTTGATGTTGCCCTTCTGCTCCCTCGCTTGCTCGCTGCAAATGTCAGCACCTGTTTGCTGTTATTTTCCTCCTCCCTCCCGGCTCAGCTTTCCGCCTCGATAAATATTAAT
The DNA here is from genome assembly GCA_032468155.1 of Oxyrhabdium leporinum. Taxonomy (NCBI): domain Eukaryota; kingdom Metazoa; phylum Chordata; class Lepidosauria; order Squamata; family Cyclocoridae; genus Oxyrhabdium; species Oxyrhabdium leporinum. The sequence continues at coordinate 2,158 of JANHFL010007529.1, forward strand.
GGGCGACCTCGAGGTGACTTTTTGCCCGGCCGAAAGGTGCCCTTTGGGGAGCGCTCGGCTTCCTTTCTGGAGGCCGCTGCTCTGCTCCAGTTCTTCCAAGCGGGATCTGTGTTAAGTGCGGCTTCTCGGATGCTGGCTTGTTATTCCAGCTGTTGGTCAGACACAGACAGGGAGACTTTTGCCTTCGGCAGAGGTGTTGGGGTTCGACGGGAAGGGTGTCGGTTCAACGACTGACTTTCGCTTCCAGGAGCTTCAGCCAGCAGCGGGGATTGTGGGAACTGTAGTCCGAAATGTCTGGTAGGTGGCAGAGGGGCTTAGATCTGCAGTAAATGGCCCGTGACCTGGTTGAAGGAAAATACATAGCTGCTTTTCACCAGCATGGACAATATTAGCAATAGAAATGCAAACTTTCCACTGAGTTTAGAGCCGAAGGTTTGCCTTAACTTCAATATTAGTAATGAGCAGACAGTTTGTGACCCCTTGGGTCATTGTTTCAGAGATGTTTCCTCAGCTAAACAGAGAAACCGTAGACAGGCAAGAAAGCAGCGGGGATTGACTTCCTGATGGCTTCCCCACTGTCTTTCTTTGTGGGACGTTGGCAGGTGAAGTCGGGAATGACAGTCATCTCACTGTGGCTGCAAACAGACAAACAGGAGAGTTTTCGTAGCATAGCCGGTTAGAGTGGCAAATTGAATTCATGATGTCTTGCAGCACCTTGGTAGCCGGTCAAGATCCCGCCTTTGGTTATCCCAAAAGGCAGAACTGATGGCAAGGCTCAGAAGCGAGGCCCAGGCTGTCTGGGGAATTCTGGGACTTGAATTCCACCCATCTTAAAGTTGCCAAGATTCAGACACATTGGTGGGATTCCTTGGCACGGCTTACAAAACGCGGGCCTTTAAGGCAACTCTGTGCTTCTGTTGGAATAGAATAAGCCACCTTAAAAAGCCCTTGGTCTCCGCTGCTTGGTCTCCCTTCCAGCCCTCCTCTGGCTTTGAAAATGCCTTGAAGCCTGTAGATCCATCCCAACTCCAAACATTTTTGCAGTGCTGTTTGAGAGACTCTCCTGCCTCCATTTCAGCTTCTCCCCAAAACGCTGGCTGCCTGCCCCGATTCCCCTGTCCAGACTTGGGCCACTTGCGGAGCAAGGGATCCCTGGTGGGTCAGAGCACCGACTTTGGTCTCGTGGGATGAGGTCACACAATCTGCTTGATCCCTCAGCCAGCTACGGGGAACGTCACGCTCTCAGCACCGGCAGCGGAGACATTTCCCCCATGTGCAAAATGCAGCGCAGCTGTTGGGAACAGCAGAGCTTGTATCGCTGCTGGGGAGGCCGAGAGCTCTGTCTGTGGGTGGGTGGGTGGCGCTTGTGTGGGAAAGCTCCTCAGCCAGGCGGGTGGGGGTGGGGGGTCACTGCCTTTGAGGGTCTCTGCTCCCCAGCTGGTTAACCAAAGCCAGGCTCTGGTAGCCGTTCCCGCTGGCCTTTCGACTCACCCCTCCAACGTATAAGGACAGGGGGGCTTTCCTAACAGCAGGAGAGCACATGTTTGGCCTGCCCAAGTCTCCAGCAGCCCACCTACCCATCTCGCCTGGAAATGCCTCTCCCCAGCCCAGGATCATGGGAAACTCTCACTGGTTTCCCAGACTCTCAGAACTTTTTATGTCCAATCACACCTGGCCAATAAAGTGTCCTGTCCTGTCCTATCCTATCCTATCCTATCCTATCCTATCCTATCCTATCCTAAACCTATCTTATCCTATGCTAAAGTTATGCTACGCTATGCTATTCTTCCCAGACAGATTGAAATGCAGATCCCAGGATTCCCTGCTGCCGCCTTGGAATTCTGGGAGCCACAAGCTTGAGCTTCTGTGCGGCACTGAGATCCAAAGATACTGAGCATATTTTTGTGCAGGAAAATGTCTCAGATTTGAGGGATGTTGGGTTCTTGTCCCAGGAGAATTGGGGAGCTAAATTTAGAGCAGGGGCGGCTTCAGTTTAGGCTGCTTTGACCCTCTGGAAATATTGAATTTCACCAGCCTAGGGGGTCCTTGGGGTAAGGGCTTTGGAAGGGGAGCTTTGCAGCCCCTCTCTCTCTGATGGGCAAAGTTGGGGCATCCCCCAAAGGGGGTTGAGATCCCCTCCTCCAAATTGGCTACCTGCCCGGATTTCCCTTTGCTGCCAACTCGGGCCTCTGGTGCCGTTTGCGATCGCTGCCGTCGAAGCGCCAGGCGGGGAAAGCCGGTGATACACCCCCCCCCCGCCCCGCCCGTGCCTTCCAGGTGGGTGACCTTCATGTGCCCCCGTCCCCCGGGTCAGACGTCCGCCCAGCCCCTCCTTTCCGCTCCCTCTTGCCCCGGGTCTGCTCCGGTTGCTTGCCCCCCTCCTGGCTGCAACGAGGCGCCCCGGTAGCAGCCCCTCCTCAGTTAGCCCGGCCCTTCGAGGCTGCTTCTCGGGAGGAGAGGGCCGGGCTCCGCGGCGGGTCCAAGGGCAGCCCCCCGCCTCCCCCGGGGCATTTCCTCTCGGCGTCAAGGAGGCGCAGAGGCGGGGGGGGGGGCAGCGGCGTCCCTGCTGGCCTTGGCGGGCGGCCCGACCCTCCCCACCTCCTGCAAAGTCGGCGGGGGGAGCGAGGAGCCGGCTCCGGCGGGCGCGGGGCTTGGCTGGCTGGGGAAGCGCGGCTGGTGGTGCGGAGACCCTCCTCCGGGAGGGAGGGGGCCAGGCAGCAGCCAGCCAGCCGGCGCGATGGCGCTTCCGAGTTCGCAGCCAAACTTTGCACAGGCGGCGGCGGCGGCGGCTCCTCCGGCCGGGCGAAGGGAACGCTAGAGCGGCGGCTGGCGAGCGCCCCCGCCTCCGGCCGCAGCAGGACAGCCCGCGCCGGTCCCGGAGCCTCCCCCGCGCCGGCGGAGCAGCAGCAGCAGCAGCAAGAGCGGCGGCGGGGAGGCTGCAGCTGGGAGCCCGCGAAGCGCCGCCAACTCCCCGCCCCGCTCGCTCGCTCCGGCCGCCCGGCGGCGCCTGCAAGATGAGCGGCCGGCCCGCGGGAGCCTCTTCCAGCCGCAGCGCCCGCCGTCGCCGCTCCTCCCGGGCACGATGAGCGCTTCTCCGCGGCAGGAGGCGCCGATCTCCCGCAAGCAGCGGCTGATGGCCGCGATCGCGTCCGGGGACGAGTGTGCGGGGGCGCCGGCGGCGAGGAGCCGCTGCTGCCCGCCCGCGCCCGCGTCCCCGGCCGCCTCCTGCCCCTCCTCCGCCGCGGCGCTCTGCTGCTTCATCTGCGGCGGCGGCATCAGCCGGGGCAAAGAGCTGCGGCTGCAAGTGCGGCCGCCCCGCGGCAACCAGCCCTTCTTCCCCTTCCTGCAGCACCAGGAGCCGGCGCCCGGCGCGCGGGAGGTGAGCGCCGAGGGCTGCGCCCTGGTCTGCGCCGTCTGCCGCTGCTTCCTGGCCGAGCAGTGGGACGCCTTCGAGCGGGCGCGGACGCCGGTGGAGAAGCGCATGTACTGGCTCAAGCGGCCCTACCAGTGCGAGGGGCCGGCGGCGGGCGGCGGGCTGCGCCGGGCGCCGCAGGAGTGGAACCTGGCCTACGCGCTGGGCACGGACGACGAGCGCCGGCCCGGCAGCAGCCCCGACGACCCCCGGGGAGCGCCCGCCGCGGCGCCGGCCAACGACTCCTCGCTCTCCTCGCTCTCCGACGCCGAGACCTGGTCGGAGCCCGAGCCGCGCTTCCCCGCCGCGCCGGGCAGCCCCGAGGAGCGGAAGAGGCCGGGCGCGCATCTGCCCGCTCGGCCCCGCCAGGGGAGCCAGCTGCGGCCGCCCCCGGAAGAGGCGGCGGCGGCGGCGATCCGCTTTCACCCGGGGAACGGGCTGCCACTGGCTCCGAAGCCTCGCAGGAAGCGGCAGCGGCCGGTGCGGCGCCGGGCAGGCGGGGAGCCTCTTTGGAGCGCGGCCATGGACGGCTTTGGACGGTCGCCGGCGCCGGCGCCCGGCTCGGAAGCCAGGCGAGCCGAGGGGGCGGCGGGCGAGTGGCCCCGGCCGCCGTCGGACCGCTGCTCGTCGGAGGAGAGCGAGATCAACATCACCAGCGACGAGGAACCGCGGACGGCGCCCAGCAGCAGCAGCGGCGGCAGCAGCGGCGGCACCACCACCACCACCGGGGGAGCCTCGGCGAGGGGGCCCGGCCTGGCCTGCTACGTCTGCGGCTGCCCCCTGACGCCGGGCTCGCAGCAGCGCCTCCACGTGCAGAAGCAGGAGAAAGCCTCCGCGGCGCCCTTCTTCCCCTTCCTCTGGCTGCACAGCCCGCCGCCCGGCGCCCTCCCGCTCAGCCCCGCCGGCAGCGCCCTGGTCTGCCCCGCCTGCCACGCCTCGCTCATGCAGCAGTGGCACAGCTTCGAGGGCGCCGACGTGCCCGTCCTGCAACGGCTCTATGTGGTGCCCCTGGCGGCCGCCCAGCCCCGGAGGGTCGGGCTGGCCAGAGAGGAAGGGCCCCCGGGAGCCCCGCTGCCCCGCTCGCCGGAAGCCTGCTACCTCTGCGGGGAGGACTGCACCCAGGACTGGCGCCCCGTCTCGGCCAAGGCCCCCCAGGGCAGCTCCAAGGCGGCCATGCACTTCCCCTTCCTCAGCCACCTGCCCTGCCCGCCGCGTGCCAAGGGGCCCGACCAGCGCCGCCAGGTGCGCAGCTGCCCGCGCTGCTACCTGGTGCTGCAGGACCTCTGGGCCACCTACCGCGCCTGCCGCAACGAGCAGTGCATCACGTCCGTGCAGAGCTTCCTGGGCAGGTACCAGCAGGTCTTCGCGGCCGTCGGGGAGGCTGAGGCCAAGGCCAGGACCCCGAGCTCGACCCAGGCAGGCCTGGCCTCCGGCTGCTACCTCTGCGGTGCCCAGCTGGGCCCCGGCAGGGAGTTCCAAGTCAGCGTCAACCCTCCTGCCGGCCGCTTTGGGGAAAAGGAGCCCTTTTTCCCCTTCCTGGCAGTGTATCCGCCGGCTCCCCGGGCCGGGCCAGCCGACGCCACCGGGATCGTGGCCACCTGTGTGCTGTGCTACCACGACCTCCTGGCCCAGTGGCTGCAGCATGAGCAGGTCAGCGCCCAGCACCCCAGCAGCGCCTGGTCCCGGCCGTACAAGGTGGACACCTTTGCTTGCTTCTTCTGCCGACAAGAGAAGAAGCGGTTCCTTGGATTAAGGGCGGTGCCGGTGACCCGCCTGCCCGTCTTCTTGGGCTCCTTCCGGGGACCGGGGACCTTACTGGTGGATGACGGCAAGCGGCTGACCATTGGCGCTTGCCCCGAATGCGCCATGCTGGTGCTGGCAGGCAAATCGGCCCTTGCCAGGGATGTTTTGGCTCTGCCCGCAACCGCGCCTCTGTCTCTCCAAAAGGTAAGCTTCTGGTTGGCCTTCTGACGGGGCCTGGCAAGCCTGGCACCGCCCGTTGGAAAGGCCGCGGCTCTTGAGCAGGTGCCAGGCTGGGGGCCTTTGAGCCCAGACGTATCTCCAGCATCGACCTTCAGGCCATGCATTTCTATCCAGGTGCGTGAGAAGGCCGGACCGCGTTACTCAAAGAAGCGCATAAGTGCCCAAAGTTGAGAAGAAAGGAGTAGGTGGGTTTCGTTTTGCCAGCCTGTCTCGAGTCCTGCACAAGGCAGAGGTCCCTCGCGGAGCAATTGCCCGGCAAAGTCATAGTTGGCAGGCGAAGGTTTGACGGAGATGCGCAGAACGTCCTTTCCGCCTCGTCCTGGGACAGCAGAGCGCTTCCCTGCGGTGGGTCCTGTGCCCCAAAGGCATTTTTTTCAGGGTTGCCTTCGGTTCTCTGCAAGGAAACGGCGAGGGGGCAGCAAAGGCGAAACCCCTGATGGAGCTGGCTTGCCTCTCGCCTGGTTGCCCTCTTGAGCGAGCAAAGGAGGAGACAAGGGTTCGTAGGCACCCTTGGCTCGATTGCGCTTAGGTAGCCTAGAGAGGGCTTCTCCGTTGACCGCCCCGAGAATGCTTTAAACATAACACAGGCCTGCGCGCCCACAGAAGGCTGCCTTCCCTGTAGTAGCCTTCCCAAGGCTCTTCCCAGAGACACCTGTAGTCTTTGATCCTCTTCGCCTTCCATAATAGTGAAAAACGCTTGTCTGTCAGCCAGGCTGTGCTCCAGGTGGATTGAGGAATGTTACCCCGTCGTCATGTGGATTGACCCACAGATGTTTCATGTTTCACCTTTTACTTGTTGCCTAGACGCCTTGGTGATAGCAACTTTTACGACAGGGACAAAGTTGACAGGTTCAGGAATGATGGCCAGCCACAATGGCCCTAAAGGAAGAGCATCTCAGGAGTACCTTGGACAGAAGCTGGGCTCCTCGGAGTAGGAGGATGAGGAGGAAGAGGCTTCTTGAAGTGTCTCTTCTGCTCTGAAGAACGTTGCAGTCCAGGTTGGGGGAAAAGCCCGATTCACTTAACATCCCTGCTACTAACTTATCAACTACGGCAATAAAGGTTGTGAAAGGGGGGGCAAACTCCCTTAGCAAATGTCCTGCTTAATAGCAAAAATTTGGGGGCCCGCTGTGGTCGTAAGTCGAAGACTACAGGGAGGGAACTGGTTTTTCTGAAGCCCAGTGAGGGTCAACTCCTGACTCGCTGCTGCTTTTCTTGTTTTGAGTTTGCCTTTCCCTCCCTGGATAATGTCATGAGTTCACAGTGGGCTGTGTGTGTGTGTGTGTGTGTGTGTGTGTGTGTGTGTGTTTTCTGTGCCAGACCAGGGAACAGGTGGTGCTAGAGGATCCCGGCCCCCTCCCGAAGCCTTGCTGAGCCTTGCCTGTCATCGCACGAATATCAGGCGGGAGACGTCCACATCTGTTTCCCTGCAGCATTTGTCATCGAGAAGGAAGGGGGTGGGAAGCTCCGATAAAGGCCGGGTTGCACCCTGAAGCCCATGGCTCCCTGCCCAACGGAGGAGGGCTCGGCGAGGAAGTCCAGCGGCCTTCTTGTTCCCCCAACAAACGATGCCCCCACTTCGCAACTTTCCGGGAGGGAAGAACCGAAGGGTTGTTGTGTCCCAGCCCCGCTGCCCCTCCACCCTTTGCTCTTTTCACAGATCGCCTGGCTGCCAAACAGCAGTTCCTGCTTATTTTGGCAGCCTGCGCCGGCATCTGTTTCAGGAAAGGCCCGTGAAAAATGGCCCCTTCGGCTCTGGCCTGACTCACCGCGGGCAGCAGCTCTTGACGCTCGCTCGCCTTCTGGGGGAAACCGGAGCCCGGGGAAGGGCCCCCAAGTTGGTGCAAGACACCCTTAAAGGGCCAAACCAAGGATCGTGAATGTTGGAAAGCTTTGGGGGAGAGGTTGGCCAAAGCCACACCGTGTGGCCAGGAAGCTCGGTGGCAGTTTGGCTTCGTGGTTGGGTGGATAATTCGGTAGTGCAGCTTTTTCCTGGCTTTGCTGGACAGCCGGGGTTCAGGCGCCGTTCCAATAACGCACAGGGCCCGAGCATGGGATTAAGACCGTCAGTGATCCACGGGGGGGGGTGTCAGAGAAGGCCACGGACTTGTCCAACCTGGTGTGAGTCCACCTGGTTTCACTCTCCTCTGCTTTCACGTTCTTAAAAGCTGGGAACTCAATTGAAAAGAAACTTAGGAGCCCAGAGCGCTTTGCGACGGGCCGATTGTGGGTCTCCATAACAGGCGCTGTTTGCTGTGATTGGCAGCTAAGGAGGACCAGGTCAAATGCTGTGAGAAGGTTCAATTGAGAGGCAGGGTTTGGCCTTTGCTTAAAAGCTGCCTGGTCCCCCTTCGTAAAGAGAGATTCTCTTGCATAGGTTTCTATGACCGAAAAGGCATAGAACTGGGATTTTCAGAAAAAAAAAGCATGTTGCCGTTTGCAGCTTCTTGGTTTTGATAGGTAGGAAGGTGGAAGGAAGGAAGGAAGAAAGGAAAGAAGGAAGGAAGGAAGGAAGGAATGGAAAGGGGAGGGGAGGGGAGGGTGTGAGGGAGAGAGGAAGAAAGGGAAAGGGAAGGAAGGAAAGAGATGAGGCAGGGGGAAAGAAGGAAGTTAGTTGAGAAAGGGAGAAGGGAGAGAAGGAGGGAGAGGGGAAGGAAGGAAGGAAGGAGAGCAAAGAAACTTATATTTTATACTTACCAAGAGTCAAGGCGATCACTTCATAGCTGGGCCTCGGTGGGCTGCGTAGCAAAGTGGGTCTTGATTTAATAGCCCCTCCTAATGGGGCTGAAGGCGTGGGGATTTCCTCTTGAGCTCCAATCTCCAGGAGGACAATTTGTGGGAAACTGAAGTCATTAAATGGAGCGAAGGGGGAGAATGTGGAGTTCTCCTCTCTGTTGGTGCGGCTGCGTTTCCGCTGGTTGGCAGCCAAGCTAATTTCTGCATTTCAGAGCAGACTACAACCCATCTGCTCCCTCGCTGGCATGGCACTCTTTCCCACCAAGGCCATTAAGGGCTGCAGTCTTGCAAATCGATGCAAAAGAAGCTGAGCGGACCACCAGGGAGCAGACCCCTCCCCAGCCCACCTGGGTGGAAAGTAAAGGGGGAGGGGGCATGTCTTTGATGGAAACTCAGATGGACTTCACGGGATCGCTGTGGACACCAATGAAGCCAGAACTCTGGAGTCATGAGTCTGCCAGAAAATGCTTTTGGAACATGAGAATTCTGCTGATGTTGGAATTGCTACCTTAAAATAGA
>JANHFL010007530.1:20352-34768 GCA_032468155.1 Oxyrhabdium leporinum
CACCAAGGACCCCTCATTTCAACCCTGAGCTACAAATATTCTCCTTTATTGGTGCTAATATATTGCTACTGTTAGATGTCACTCACATGTCTGGGGCTAAAAGAGAGTGAGTGATGGGAGAGGGTAGTTGGGGATAGACAGTCCATGATGTTTTCCCCAGGGGTGGGCTCCTGCCAGTTCTCCTGAACTGGTTGTTGGAAGAAATCTTTTCCCATTTTATAGGGCTAATCCTGCAAGAAATGCAGGAAGGAAAGATTCTAGTGTGCCTGTATTTCTAGCCTAATCCTTATCTTAATTGCCGCCCCTGCTACTTTAAGTGTTTTCAGAAACTACCTCTGGGTTAAGCTACCTCTGGTAACAGTCTTAATGGTTCAGGCAGCCCATTCTTTCTGTCTGTAGCTGAGCTTCTCTGGAGTGTCGTCCCCCCCCTGAGTTTTTTGTGGTACTTTTATTCCTGGGGCTTGAACAGCTATTTACAGAAGGGTTGGCATAGCCATAAAGGAAATGGCTGAGAGGCAGGATGCAAGCTTAGCATTCTGTCTGATTTTTTTATTGCCTTTCTGAGGGCATGTGATTTTTTCCCCTTAAATCTGGATGATTACCTTAGGATATCTTGTGAGGTGAGTGAGACCAGCTGAAATATTTAAGTGGTGCAAATAGATCTAATGATTGCTCCTGGGTGCTTTGTCAGTTCACTGAGCACAGGAGTCTCTTGTCTATGGGGATTCTTCAATCATCCAGGTCATGGGTGTCCCAAAAGTGCTTTTTCAAGAGGCAACTGGACTTTTTTGGTTTCCAGAAAGTCCAGTTGCCTTTTGAAAAAGCACCTTTGGGACAGAAGTCTGACTGCTCATATAGTAAGTGGATCCTCCTTCCACTTTGTTATAGTTTGTTCTCAGGATAATATGGCATAGTAACATGGCACCAGTCTGGGCCGCCAAGAGGATTATTAAGTGCTGGAACAGGACTAATATATGGGCCCCCTCACTTACACGTGGACACATAAAACAGTGATGTTATAATTGTACATTTATTAGTTACATTCAAATATATTTGCAAATATATTAAAAAGAGGACAGGTACTTCTGTAAATGATAATTAAAAAGTCATGCTCATTTGCTTGCCCTCCCAGGGGGCTCCAAAGGCTCTGCCAGGCTCTCTGGGACCTGCCCCCTTGCACAGACGAGCTTCACTGGGTGGGATTTCCAGCTGCTTTTGCGGAAGCGACGCCAACCCACGTCTGCTGTGGGACCAATCAGGAGCTTGCCTGTCTGGCACATGCACGCCACCTCAGACCATGTAAGGGGGCAGCTAGGTCCGGTCACTGAGAGGCGGGCTTGGAGCGCCTCGTTTCCACCACAGCGCTCTGACGATCCGATCTCTATGGGGACAGAAAGATGCCTGCACCATGGGAAGGAAGCTGCTCCGGGCCTGGGACTTCTTAGATTGCCGCTTTGCCACTCTAGCCATGGAGCCTCGCTAGTCTTTCCACTGGGAGGGATGGCAGCTCTGGCGGCTCATAAGAATCCTAAACTGGCCTTCGAGTGGCACTTCCACCACGCGAAGGTTGCTCCCACCCCCTCCCTCACTTTGCTATACACACAAAGTATAGAGTATGAGGTATATATCCAATATTGTTTTTCATTTAAAAAAATTTTTTTTGTATTTTTTTTTTTAAGTTCCCCTTCATGGACCCTCTTTGAGCTCCATGGGTCCCGGAACAATGTACCGTCTGCACCCCTCTCTCCTCAGGCCTGGCACCAATTGTAGAAAGTTAGCACCCACCCCTCTCCTAGAAGAATGAAATATTTTGAGAAACATTAAAAAGAAAGAATATATTTCCCTGGATGAGAAATGCAGAACCGTGTTTTCTTAGATGTCAGCACTTAAGAGATAAAGAGATAGATAGCTATATTCATAGGCAAAAATTCCCTGCAGCAAGGTCTGAACAAAGACAGAATATGGTTAGCCCTCACTCAAGATATTAATTTGTTAATTTGTCTCTTTAGCTCTGCATTTTGTAGCCCAAATATGCCCACCCATTTCTGGAGAGCTTAAATGACCTCCCTGCTAAAGGGTTTCACTTCATGAGCAAGAGTTGCCTGTATTTTAACTATTTTAATTCCTCAAGGTGCTCTGGCACCCTGCCTGATTTATAACTCTAGGTTGCAGGTATTGCTGAGGAAAAGGAAGGTATTCAGACAGAATGGCTTAGCTTTCCATGACAGCTGTGAATCATTGATCTTCAGCGTGTATCCCCCCATTTCTAATCTAATGATTGGTATTTAGGGCAGCTTTTTGCAAGCAAAGAAGCTTTCTGTATTTTTGTACAGGTAATCCTTGATTTACAACAGTTCATTTAGTGACCAAAGTCACAATGGTACTGAAAAAAGGGACTTATGACTATTTTTCACAGGCTGGTTAAGGCTAAGGGCCCCTCGATGTGTGTGACATCAAGTTGGCCATACCCACTCAGTCACATGACCACCCAGCCACACCCACCCACCCAGCCATTAGGACAGAGAACCAGCTGTTAAAAAATTTGAAGCCCACCACTGGTTTTCCCCAAGTTACAAGCCCTGATGGAAAAAGTAAGAAGCATAGCAATACTTTAGATACTTTGGGAGGGAAAAGCACACCAAATGTAAAAAATTCATCAAGATACTATTAAAATAGAAGAAATTCTCCTTTCACAACATAAAGCATCAAATCTGGGTTTATACAGGTAGTCCTCGATTTACAACAATTCATTTAGTGACTGAAGTCACAACGGCACTGAAAAAAGTGATTTATGACCATTTTTCACGCTTATGACCATTGTAGTATATACCTATGGTCATGTGATCAAAATTCAGACAATTTTGTTGGCAGTTGACTCATATTTATGACGGCTGTAGTGTCCTGAGGTCATGTAATCTCCTTTTGCAACCTTCTGACAAGCAAAGTCAATGGGGAGGCCAGATTCACTTAACAATCGTGTTACTAACATAACACTTGCAGTGATTCACTAAGAACCGTAGCAAGAAAAGTCATAAAATTAAGCAAAACTCACTTAACAAACGTCTCACTTAGCAACAGAAATTTTGGGCTCAATTGTGGTCATAAGCTGAGGACTAGTGAGATGCCGGTGTCTGAATCCTTCAGTCATTTTATGAACTGGCCTTAAGAAACTTTTAAGCTGTTGTAAATTGATAAGTAGAATTGGTGCATGTTCACATGACCAGCAGTTCCTTTCCTGTGTTTTAGGCTAGAGTCTTTGCCGGTTTTACCTGATGGTGCTGAGGGTTGACTGTGAGGCCTTTTGCACGTAAAGCATGAAGGTTTGATCCCACAACTATGATCCTTTCCTGATGTAGCAATGCCTAGAAAGCTGGCTGGGATTGATAGAACTGGATGCCGTTGTCTGCTTCATTGGGGACAGAAAAATTATTAAAGGATGGTAAATTATCATGTCCTCTCCTCTCAGTTGTAAATCACCCATTGCTATTCCAGTTCACCTAGGAGACAAACGTTAGCAGGCAAATGTTCAGTGGGATACAATAGATGTTGTAGATCACATTGCTTAAAGTCAAGATGGCACAAACACACTGTGTTGAATAGAAGGCTTTGGCTTTACATTGTGGCTATTACTGCAATTGGAAACTGTCATATTTTCAACGAACTGGAATGCAATTAATATAATTTGACATTTATGGTTATCATATTTAAGCGATCTGTGGCATGAATCATTTTGAGCACACCATTTCTTTGGTCGTGTATGGGATATGTAAATAAATTGATTCTATGTATGATGTGTTAATTGAACCATCCAACCAATAGCAGAAGATTCACTGGGCCAGATAACAAACCTCAACCAAACTTATCTCACAGGATTCTTGAACAATGGTTGGAATACAAATAGGTGGGCTTTAAAAAGATATTTTGACGTGCATCAGATGTGTTTATTTCAACTGAATCACATCACATTTTTTTCCTATTATGCTGAAATAGGATGTCTTGCTCGAAAATTCAGAAAAATGAAGGCACTATAGTGACAATAAAAGATTTTATAATAGCTTTCTTTCGTCTTAATTCTTTTGTACCCATACAAAACCACTGAAAAGCATGTTTCAATTTTCTTTGAGGCTTCAAAGTTAAATAAAGTCCATTGGGTTTTATGTATCTTTGGCAGAAGCTTGCTAAATATATGCTTCTATCTCTTATGCTGCATATGGATTACGGTAATATTGTGCACTTCTGGAGAATATAAATAATGGTGTTTCAATTGCTAGTCATTATGACGGTTAAATGCACATATAATAGAACAGACGCTACCACACTTGCAGCATTATTAAGAATAAATGGAAAACATATTTATCATAATGGGATAGCAAATGTACAAGAATGTGACACATCCATGCACAATGAAGTCATTACATCAGTTAAGAGACAGACCATCCCTTGATTCAAAAACAATGGATGAATCAAAGAACAAACTTATAAATTTCATTAACATAATTAACAATCTTCTATTCTTAAGTTTTAATTGCCTCACGGATATAACCTGAACCATTACACATTAGAAGCATTGATGTAATGAACAGTTTGTCCCAGAGATGATGAGAAAAAGAGTTTATAGCCTTTAATATCAAATAATAATTTGTTAAATTTATATGCCACTTGATTCCCAGTGCACCCATGTACTCCATTATTCCCCCAGTATAGAGAGGACTTTAGGGAAATGAAGTGGGTGAAATATGCCTAGAGCACTAATGGCAGATGACAAGGAGTGAACTATCGAGCATGGGGTCTAGACTCTGGTGGTAAAACGTAATTATTTCTCCATCCTCCTTATTGGTTGTTATAACATTCAAAATACTCCAGGAGATTTTTGAAGAATGAGGCCAGAAATTAGTAGTTACAGTGTCAGCAATGATGTCTGCATCTACGGATAGACTGCATCTATGGATAGACAACCAGAAGATGTTAATGAAGGAATGACAGGTGTGAAAGATTGTAGTGAAAGATTTGCAGGATAAAAAGTAAAACAAATTTGCCTGATGTAGAATTATTATAACCAGAAATGCTGGAAAATAATAATAATGCATGGATTATAAAACAGAGAAAGTAGTTAAAGTGGAAATATAAGTGACAAGCCAAGAGAATGACCTGGATAAGGACTTTCTACTGGATATACAAAAGAAGGTGGTTTAAGCTTTGAAAATTGAAATAGAAATATAAATAACCAAGAGGTGACCTGGATAATGACTTTTTACTGGATTTACAAAAGAGGTTTGCCTAAGCTTTGAAGAAGCCTTTGGGGTGTGGAAAAAAAATGAATAGAGACCAAATCCTATGACAACATCTGAATGAATTAAAGAACAAGATTGTCTGAAGTAAAAGAAAGAAATATAAATTTGGTCTGTTTGATCAAGTAATATATTTTTTAATAACGCCTCATAGACTTTTTGCTGACACCAGGATATAAATTGATGATGTCTGGATTTGCATAAAGATATCGGATTGATTATGGGAAGAGGAGATATTTATGACTTTATAGAGCAGGGATTTCAAAATTGCAGCGTCACAGTGGCATCACGTGACATATCAGGACTTTTTTCCCCCTTTGCTAAACTGAGACGGGGTGGGGTCAGGGCCAGCACATGACACATCTGGTCCACAGGCCACAAGTTTGACACCCCTGTTATAGATGGTGAGGAGTTATTGTTTATACTTGTGATGAAGATTGGAAGTCACTTCTTTATATATTTCGTTTCTTTTTCTTTCTTTTTTCTTTCTTTGCACTATTTTTATACTGTCTATTCTCTGTTTGTATTTGCTTTTACTCTTGTAATTAAAATCTTCAATTAAAAATTAGTATTTTTGGCATCTTGAAGTTTTATGAAAGTTTCTATTTGTTTCTTACTGTCAGTCACAAACCATGCAACCTATTCTAACCACCATTCACTATTCATTTATAAGCTGCTTAACTGTGCAATGTATCCAGTTATTATTGGTAACTTAAATTGCAATCTGCACATGCAGTCTTAATGGAGGAAATACAGTGAGTTGATCTGAGATTATTTTTTATGAGAACCTCTATCAATATATGCTAGGCCTCAAATTTATTTGGAACACTGCACTCATTTAATGAATAAGAACATCTTACTAAATTAGGCACATCTAAATTGTTTCCAGCCCACCTGGATGCTTTCTGTGCACGTGCTGACATGGACTTAATTTTGTCTGATTCGAACTAAATGTATAAATCATTGGGATTCTGATTTGCAAACCTCTAGTATACACTTCTGGAGTACAAAGCTGGAGATATTCCATAAACGCCTATTGTTAAGGATGGTTGGGGATTTGCTACCTGATTGTTAATTCAATTTTGCTCTAAACAAAAAGGGAGGGAAAAATGCTTAAAAATGAATGAAGGACCTAAATAAAATTTATTTTCACTCTGTCAGTCACTAGGAAATAACAGCCAATATCACTGGATCTTTTGGGAGGAGATTATTTGATTGATTATGTGCAATCAAGCTGGTGTTGACTCTTATCCACATAACTAGATTTTGTCCAAGATGATCTATCGCCAGCCCGGTCCTTCAGATCTTCCAACAGGATACCAATTTCTCCTGTAATCAAGTCTATTCATCTTGCTACTGCTTGTCTTCTTTTCTTTCCTTCCATCTTTTGCTGCATTATAGATATTTCAAGACAGTTAGGTTTTTGCATCAGTCTAAAATAAGATAATTTGACAGCCTGGGTTTTGAGACCCAAGTGTTGCATGATCAGGTAAGCTCCCATTATATGCCCCAGCTCCTGCCCACCTAGCAGTTTGAAAACATGCAAATGCGAGTAGATAAATAAGTATCACTTCAGTAGGGTAACAGTGCTCTGTGTGCCTTGGCATATAGTTATTCTGTCCACATGGCCACAGAAGCATTTTTGGACAATGCTGGTTCCCTTAGCTAAGAAACGGAGATGAGTAACACCCCCTAGACTGGACACAACTGGACAGAGGAAACTTTTGCCTTTTTTATTTATGTCTCAAATGAGAAGTTTGGATTGATTTAGTATTATGTATCGTTAGTATTATGTATACTAATTAGCATAATTTGATTAGAACCTTTAAACCTTCTTCTGTTGCTTGGAAAATTTTTGCATATATTCCATTAGTATTTGTTGCTTTCCAGTTTGGTAATGACTGAAGTGCTGCTCTGACTTCATCTTCCAGTTTGAGGTTTTTAAAGTAGGGAACATCTTTTAAGGTATCTTGGAGGTTAACATCTCTACTGTACAGAATTTCAGCAATGTGGTACTTCTAGGCCTGACAGTCCAACCTCCTTAATAATGTTTAATTTTAGCATTCCATCCTGCAACCCAAAGCAGCACATCTTGGTTACATATACTGCTTATTGTATATTGAACTTGAATATAAACTTAGTCAATATCCTATTCTGTATGAGTAGTTTGTATTTTAAATTTCATATATTTATGTTTTTATATTTGCTGTGAACTGCCCCGAGTCTGCGGAATAGGGGCGGTATATAAATCGAAACAAATAATAATAATAATAATAATAATAGTTGGATCATGAAGATCCAAATCTGTCTAGTGGTTAAGGCACTAGGCTAGAAAGACTAGTTCTAGCCCTGCCTCAGGCATAAAAGCCATCTGAGTGATTTGGGCCAGTCACACTCTCTCAATCTAGCTCACCTCATAGGGTTATTGTTTTGGAGGAAATAGGAGGATATTATATATATTCACTGCCTTGAATTATTTATAAAAAAATAATGAAGGCGGGATATGAATAAAAAAATAAACTTGGATGTTATTAGTCCTTGTTAAAGAGCTATCTGCAAAGTCTAAATTATATTACACAGACTCTGAGTGCCTTGTCCTTGCTATACTCTTCCAGGCTATGAAATTAGTACCATTCTTTCTTTATTTTTTATGCCCTAAGTATTAAGCAGTATGATCTTCTGATCAAACTGTCCAAATCCAATTGATTTTATTTCACTGATATCTAAGATGTTAATATCTGGGAAATTTGATTTTATTTTACTGTACTGAATTTTCCATCTTCTTGCTTCTTATGTTCTATGTTCCCAACATAATTCTATAAATTCTCTTCTCCTGACTGGTGTCAGGTCTAAAACCAAGAATGACATGTGGAAATTGATGACATGTGGGAGGGCATGAGAGCAGTATTTTGAGGGGCTCAAACTATTTTCTAAAGCACCAAAAGGCAAGACAAGAAACAATGGTTGGAAACTAACCAAGGAGAGAAGCAACCTACTGGTAGAACTAAGAAGAAATTTCCTAATGATGAGAGCAATTAACCAATGGAATAGCTTTCCTTCAGAAGTTGTGGGTGCTCGTGGAGGCTTTCAAAAAGAGACTAGGCAACCATTTCTCTGAAATAATATAGGGTCTCCTGCTCAAGCAAGGGGTTGGACTAGAAGACCTCTGAGATCCCTTCCAATTCCGTTATTCTAGTACTCCACTAATTCTTCCAAGCTGAGTTTATTGTTTTAGACCTACAAACAAAATCTTGCCGAACTGAAGACTCTACTATCTGCATCTACAATATGCTATAGGAATTATTAGGGAAGGACTGTTTTCACTCTCTTTTCTTACAATAAGTTGGACAAAGCTGCCTCTTACTCCTCTGGAATTCAACCCCTCCTTCCTGGAAATCTAGCTCCTTACTATACTCCATCACCTGGGATAAAAGATAAAACACAATGCAGGATGAAGGGAGTAAGCACACTTGTATAGTAACGATGTCCTATTGTACATGAGAGCTTTGTTCTCTCTCTTTCTGACATAAGATTCCAGAGTTGCCAAGCCAATATTCTTGCAGCTCGTACTTGCTTATTTGACTTATATCCCACCTGTTTTCAGGAACTCAAGGAATTGTCTATAGATCTCATAAATGTCATATAAAAATACCCATATCTATTTTTAATATATAAACATTGCATTAATAATATATGCTTGCCACTAGACTTAAGCTAAATTGAATACAATATTTAATAGCTGTACAAACACTCAAAGAATGGAACATGATAGTAAATAAGAAGAAACCATTTCTTTATCTGTTTCTAGTGGTTTGAATAAAAGTGTCCTCAGCACTTTCATTTTCAGCATCAGAGCTGTTTTCTAGCCATCATCATCACCATCAAGAACCACAGTGGCGCAATGATTAGAGTGTAGTACTGCAGGGCTACTTCTGCTGACTGCCAGCTGCCTGCAATTTGGCAGTTCAAATCTCACCAGGTTCAAGGGTGACTCAGCCTTCCATTCTTCTGAGGTGGGTAAAATGAGAACCCAAATTGTTGGGGGCAATAGGCTGACTCTGTAAACCGCTTAGAGAGGGCTCTAAAGCACTGTAAAGTGGTATATAAGTTTAAATGCTACTGCTATTGCTAGTGCTATCATACCAATATCTCTTTTTCTATGGATAATCCTGACCAACTGGGAAAACATGCATATATTTCAGATTATAGGAGATATAAAGTACAAAATGAAAGCAGTCCAGTACAGTGAATCTTTTTCTGTATACAGAACGCTGACATAATGAAATAGCCCTAAATAGGGATTACTCTGAAAGACAGACAAGATAAAGAAGAGGACTAGATAGATCTAAGGAGAAAATAGAGCTTAGGAAATATTTTATTTAAGGAATAATAAAAGCATGAAGGAAGAATAAAGAGTAATGAAGGTCATAATCACCGCTAACCAGAGAATAAAACTTAATCTGATTGAGAAAATATCTAAATGGGTCTCATGTGACCTTATAGAATTTGAGGTAGGAATGTATTCTACATTTAAAAATAGCATCCCTGAGTATGGTAATAGAGGGGCGGTATGAACTTTCTGAAAGTTACATGGTTGGCTGAAGTTACACAAGGAATGGATGGGATTAGAACCCAGAATTAGTAGGATAGCAATTCTCACTCACAGACTCACTTTTTCCTCTTTTGGGTACTCTCTTCTTTCTCTCCCTCTTTCCCCAAAGCAGCAGACTGTAGGGAAGCAGTATATTTTGTTATGCAATATCTGAACCGATTTCCTGTAAAATAATTTTGAAATCTGTCAAAGGGTCTTATGCAGAACCTAAACCCAAAATATCTATCTCTGGCCTAGCCTTAATTACAGTCAATTGAATAAAAAAGTACTTTGTCTTTGAACACTGAGATGAAGAAAAAAGTTGCACTGCTGCATTTATGGAGTAAATCCCTGAAGAATTAAACAAATACTATTTTACACTGGAAAGATGACAGCCCGGGTTTGAGACCCAAGCGCTGCATGATGGGGTGAGCTTCCGTTACTTGCTTAAGTTCCTGCCAATCTAGCAGTTCGAAAACATGCAAATGTGAGTAGACAATGAGGTACCACTTCTATGGGAAGGTAACAGCATTCTGTGCACCTTGGCATGTAGTCATGCTGGCTACATACCACAGAAGTGTCTTTGGACAATGCTAGCTCCCTCAGTCAAGAAACAGAGATGAGCACTGTGCCCTAAAGTCAGACACGACTGGCCAGAGGAAACTTTTACCTTTACCTTTTAATTTTACACTCTAAGAAAGCAAGGAGAAAAGTCATGGTAGCTGGGATTCAGTCTGAGGGCCAAAAGAAAAGCATGACAACCTTAACCAATAGATTGTGATTTCTTCTGTTTGTTATGAGTAAGGATCAGGGATAAAAAAGAACACTTTCTAAAATTTAACAGGCCTACTGAGAATTCTCCATTCCTGCTCAAGAATTTATTCTCATGTGATACTGCGAAGGACAGCTACAATTCTATCCCCATTCACTTTGAAAGAGGTCAGAAACCTGAAAGCTGAAATGATGTTCTCATCCGTCCTTCCAGCCTATGGAACAGCAGAGGGAAAGGAAAGAACATCCATCGCATGCTTTACTTACCCACACTAAAAATATGTGAGGGATACTGCTGCAATGGGACCCATTAAACCACACCATGAAAAATCAGAAGGAACATTGGCTCATAAAATTCACAGCCTTCCTTGTTTAAAGCATAGAGCATGTGAAGTAAACAAGATCAGCTTGAACCCGTGCAATTTAAAAAATATATATTTAATGGGAAATATTGTGGGATGATTCTCATGATTGGAATAGAGGAATCGAAGGGTGTAATTTTTCAAGAAGCAGCAGAAGCCATAGAAAAGAAGAAAGAATTACACTGCAAGTTACAAATATCCATCCTATACAGAAATCCAAGTGAATGCATTTGGTAGTTCTCTATGGTGCACCTGGGTCAAAACAAGCAAGGAAACAAATAAAAGCAGCACTGTTCTTAGAGACTGTTATTGTTCATGTAACCAAGGAGAAGATGTGTAATGCCTTTCAAAAACACACTGTAAATCTTTCATAGAGACATGAATGAATACTGATGGAGGGCTTTGCTGGAAGACAATCTATGGCTAGTCTGGTCCTTCAGGAAATTCCTGAATTATTTTGTATACAATTTCTTCTTCTTTATATTCAATTTCCTCTGGTGTAGAGGAAAACATCGGAGGAATCAGCCATCTTGACAGGTACAAGCCAATTGAGGAGACTTATTTAAGCAAGTGGAAGGAGTAGGGAGAAAAAGGAGAGGGCGGATCTCTTTTATTTTAGGGAAATTAATATTCAGTGTATGTATTCAAACATTTACCCTACACTTCAAAACAGCAGATTTTAATAACCTAAGAGCAGTAATAAGTGGAATTACACAGCAAAGGAATCTAATTGGAGACATAATTCAAAATGGATGGCAGCTTATAAAGAAAGGAAATGCTGAAAGCAGAACTGTAAATAATTCCAATGATGAAAAAAAAGAGAGACAGCGACAGAAAAATTGAACATGGCCATACAAAATATACAGTGAAAATCGGGGGGGGGGGAATGAAAAGAGAGACAAGTCATCAAGAAAGAGTACATACAAATAGCCTGGAATTACAACGTTGATGTCAGTAAAGCTCAGAATGAGCTGAGGTTAGAGAAGAATGCTAAAAATGACAAAAGAAGCTTTATCTGATCTGTGTTTTTTTAAAGAGTCAATAATCAACATTTTGGCTGTTCAATGAAGATGGGAAAAGGCAGAGCTAGCTGACTCCTGTTTTAACATTCTCCAAAACAAAATTGTACATAAAGGGGCCGAGAAGAAGTTTGTGACTGCCAGAAATATGATCAGGGGATATCTATTTATTTAGAATGAATTGAAATCTCTAGAGCAAGATATCTGCATTTTAGGATATTGAGTGAATTAGATGATGCCCTGACTAAAAGATCTGCATTATCTTAGAAACCCTAAGATGAACTGTTAACATTATCACTTTCCTTAAAGGGGGAAGGGGATGTGTGATCCAGGGACCTACAGATCAGACAAATCTGCAAAGCTTGAAAGGTGATTCTAGCAATGCTTTAAGCAAAGTCTTCCTTGAAAGCTGTGGAACAAAACAAGCTGCCCATCTCATATCCTTACCTCCCAGCTTCAAAAGAACAAAGTGGAGTTGCAGCCTTGCTTCTCTTTATCTTGTTCCAACAATCTCCTGTGGCAGTTCCAGTAGTTGGAAGAAGTTGTCACAGTGACTGGAAACTGTGAATTATATCATCAGGTGCATTAATGATGTTTGTTCTGAAGTCCCTCACTGAGGCAAATGGTGGCCACCTCATCAAGGCCTCACCCTTATACTTATCCCTGAATAACATATTTGGCTGCTGAGTTTAATTTTCACTGCCCAGCAATGGTGAATTTTAGGATCCCTGTTCATTTATTCTAACTGAGGCTCTTGTTCTATCTTAATAGTCTTTCGTGATTCTTTCAAGCTTGAAAAATAATTGAAGCCAATTACTACATAGAAACTACTGCAAATATTAATTTTTCTAATAATTTACTCTGAAGCCATCAATTAAAAATGGGTGACATGGGGGGGGGGAATACCTTTTTGTGTCACAATAAAAAAGAAACTGCAATTTTAAGATAATTCAGAATAGAGATGAAAGAACTTGGAGGTCTTTTAGTCCAATCACCTGCTCCAGGAGGAGACCCTTTACAATTTGAGCCAGGTGACTGTCCATTCTCTTTTTAAAAACCTCCAGTGATGAAGCACCTACAACATCTGAAGGCAAGCTGTTCCACAGATCAATTGTTCTCACTGTTAGGAATTTTTTTCTTAATTCCAAGTTGCTTCTCTCCTTGATTAGTTTCCATCCATTGTTTCTTGTCTTGCCTTCTAAAAAAAGGCATTTACAATATCAATACATAATTCTATTTCTGATTATAATAAATAAGAATTGGGGAAGAGATTATCTAAGATTTGAGAGATGAACCTCCCCTTCCACCCACTGGCCCTTGATTTTCTTGGCTGGATGACAATTCATGGTTTTTTAAAGCCTTTTAAGCATAATTTCTTGTAGGAATGGTTCAAGAGACTATCCAAAGACAAAACTCAGTATAATATGAACTACACCTCCAGGGCTGTAGATTGTTGTCATATATTACACTAGTGATTTAAAATCTGACCTTTAGAAAGAACTTCTGCCCTTCTTGCAGATAGGTACCAGATATTTTGATGGATGGGCAAGCTATGGCAAGGTGATCAGTTTGGTGCAGAGAGTAAAAGTGAAATCTGACAGAATTGGGAAAGTTGGCCCAGGGTAGAATCCTCAAGGATGATTTAAAATATCTTTATAATGATCTAATCATTGCTGTGCCAACGGAATAGTAATGGAAGCAGGCTTTGTGTTTATTCAGTGATGGCTGGATGGCTTGTTATAGGTCATTCGTGGAGAAATGGCTAAGAGGGAGAGACTCCAACTTGCAGGATACGAGGAGCAGAAGTTGTTCATGAACCCACTGCTTGGACCACTACAATCAATAGGCCTGCTGACTTGCCACAGAACTCTTGGCACATAGAGAAGGAGGCAAATTGAGGAAAGTTTACAGGCACCAAAATCAAAAGTGCCCAGGTGTCAGGTGCAAGCAACCAGAAGCACTCATGGATAGGCCCAAATAGATATTTCATTGTTTATCACCTATATTACAAGAATCTCCCCAGATTGTTTGTCTTGCCATAGGAAAGGGCAGATATAGACTTTGGCCTCAGACATTTCCTCCCCCAAACTGGCATTAAACTCTTATGTCTCTTTACTCTCCCTAGAGGAGTCCTCTCAAGGGGTGGGACTAAAAAAAATCAGCAACGGGTTTGCTGCCCGATTGCTGGGTGGGCGTGGCCATGGTGGGGTGGGCATTTCCACCTTCCCCAGGGTCCGGAGGCTTTTCTCGAGCCTCCGTGAGGGCAAAAACGACCTCCCCAGGCTTCAGAGGCTGGAAATGGGCCCATTTCCAGCCTTCCCAAACTTCCGGGAGGCCCATTTTTCACCCTCCCAGGGGTCCGGAGGCTTTCCTCATGCCTCCAGG
>JANHFL010007531.1:19356-38317 GCA_032468155.1 Oxyrhabdium leporinum
GTTCCAGTCATGGGTTTCATCCCACCAAGTTTCTGTTATTCCAACTATATCATATCTGCCTTCATGTATTAGTAGTTTGAGTTCACCCTGTTTGTTCCCCAGACTTTGCACATTGTATGGAACTTGGAAGTCTTTCAGTTTTTACCATCTATAGCACTTCAATATTGGTATAATCAATGCATCATAATTGTTTTAAAATACATAATGTAAAAGTGATATAAAAATAAAATACTGATATTGATATGGAGAGCATTGCAACAAACACCTAAAATAAAATAAATTAGATAAAGGGAAAGCTATTATGGTGAAATGTTAAGATTAGAGTTAGATTCATCTGTCAATTTAGGTATGATACTGGATTTCCTTAAAAATCTAGCTGTAATACTGAATTTCCTTAAAAATCCCTTTGTGTTTGTTTAGCTGTTTTTACAATATTATCTTAGAATATGTTACATAACATGTTAACAAATAACAATTGTATTTTAATGTATCTTATTTCATAGTGGTGGGGATGAAGAGAAACCATAAATGCCCCTCTGAGAAAGTGTAAAATAAAAATATAAAATAAAATGGTATGAAGAACAGTTTTAATAGAATTCAAAATACAACATGCCTGATAAATTGAGCATTGTAGGAAATGTCACATTCAAACAAACTCAAATGCCAAAAAAGGACATGAACTATACAGGAATTTTTAACTCTTGCTATAGTTTTTCTTTTTGTTGACAAGTATATTTCATTTTGTATTAAGCAACATCTTTCCTTTGCATTCTATCAAAGAATCATTGAAAGTGCTTAGGACCATGTTCACAAATTAGGGTTAATAATAGGACATTATGTTAAAATTTCAATGTTTGGTATTCATGGGTCAGTTCATCATGTTCTTGGCTCATTGTCATGAATTGCTCCATACACGTGCAGAGTTCAAGCTTGTGACAAGAAGCACTTAATAAATTGCATCTGTTAGATTTAGCTAATCTTCAAGCATGCCATTGCTTCACTTCAGTTTTGTCTTTTGGCTCAAGAAAGTACAAATGGGATGTACCACACAGAACATATTTTTAACATTGCTTTGCAATGAGAACTTGAGTGAACCAAAATTTGGCAGTACCTAAACTATGGTATGCTCTTTTCTCAATTCTATTAACACATACAACATCTGGTTAATACAGATATAAAATAACTGATAGATGAACTGAAAGACTTGTAGTGGACCTTTGCTGCATCAATTCTTGGCTATTTCAACAAGCACTAATTACATAATAAATATATCCACACCCTTGAATGAAACAGACTCATCCTCACACCCTCTTATTCAATGCAGCTGTAATCAGGATCACAGAAAACTCTTCTTTCTGGCTGAATGAATGTACATTACTGTCATTCTTGTAGTAGCATTTCACGTTACTCCTGGTGGCAGAAAAAAAAAGAATGGAGAGATGGCTCTTGCATTTGGGGGAACAGCCTGATTTGAGTGTGTGTGTGTGTGGGGGGGGAAAGCAGTGCCCTGAAATCAGAGTGAAGGAAGTATTTCTGCAGCAGACTCAAATAGCCAATAGGAACTATGAAGAAGTCAGACCTGGATGGCAACATATTTATTCTTGGGACATCGTAGATAATTTGTACATCATGTTTTGTTCTGAGGAAGAGGAAAAACAATATTTTTAGATGGAACAGCCACATCAAAATATATGCTGCTTAAAATAGGTGTTGGGGACGAGTCAAAGGCAAGGTCATAAGACCTGACCTACAATTGAATTAATCTTGACTAGGACAGAGATGTTTTAATTTATATTCCTTTGCAAACAATCCATTGAAAAGAAGATCTCTGTTTCTCAACAGCTATCAACAGGATTAGTACAGCAAGATTAAGTCTAGAATAGAAAGAGTCTATTAAGTGGATTGACTGAAAATTCAGAATGGGCAAGATAAAGAGTTTTTGTACACTACAGGAGTAGCCTCCTAAAGAAGTTGAGCATTGTATTTCAGTTAAACAGATTGCTTCATGAAGTAGTACTGTATGTTGTAATCCTGGACATATTTTCTGATTCTAAACTGATGTGAGATGTTAGTAATAATTATAAGAATAATGTGACTTTCAGACCAATTTGTTTCTGGAGGCTACATAAAGTGAATATTTTGCTAAGGTTAAATCTTAACTTAAATCCTATTACAGACTATTTACACAAAACAAAACACAACTTGTAGACAGAACAACAATCGCTTTGAAAAATAGAAATAGAAAGATACACTGCAGCACAAATGGAGATTAAAATCAAGGGAATGCATCTATGTATTTTTTAAAAAAGTATGACTCCTCATATTAAAGCACAACTCTGGGCTGCTCACAGTATGTTTTAAACACATGGCAAAATACCAGGCAAATCCAATAATACCATATAATGCAAATAATTCACAGCAATAGATTCATAGGAAATCGAGCATGATAGCAAGGAGGTTTCTGTCACTTAAATCAACTCCCCATTTCCTCTCCCCTGGTCTCTTGTGTTTATTACACTGGAAATATCAGGAAGTCATATTTTCTGGTTATATGACTGTGTGCATTACCTTCACTTCTGTTATTTGGTTTAGATAGGGTGTTGTCTGAGTGATCAGAGAGCTCCCAATGAGTTAAGAGAATAATTTTTTTATATGGGAGAAAAGCTACTGGCAAAATATTCATAGACAGCATGTGGATTTTCTTCAGAAACAAATTCAGCAACTATATAACTGACCCTGGTGACTCAGTCTCTTCTTTGCACATAATCAAAGCTATAATTCAATGCATGGTGAATATTTGATTTTTATTATCATGAGTGGAGTTCAGGAACATGACAATTTATCCTAAATTTTTGGTTTTCTCAATATCACTCAATAGACTGCATTGCTCAGTTATTGAAATGAAAGAATAACTCCTGATATAAATATTATCCTGACTGTGACAATGGAATATTTTCTGGATCGTGGTTGAAATTATGATCTAAAGCAGGGGTGCCAAACTCAAGGTCCACGGGCCAGATCCGGCCCTTGAGCCACTTAAATCCAGCCCACGGGGGCAGCCTGGAAATATCAAAGGATTGGCCTGAGGCCCATTTTCATCCCCCCATGGCCAGTTTTTGCCCGCCTGTGGCCTGTTTTTGGTCCCCACGGCCTCCTACAGCACTCTGAGGGCTGAAAATGGAGCACAGGAGGCCATGCGTGGCCCCCTTGTGGCCCATTTTGGCCATTAGAGTACTGCAGGAGGCCATGGGAGCGAAAAACAGGCTGCGTGTAGCCCTCCCAGCCTGTTTTGGCCGTTAAAATACTGCAGGAGGCTATGGAGAGAGAGTCATCATTATCACCTGTTGTTACCAACTTCCTTATGGAGGACTTTGAGTTTGAGAATCAAACCACCCCACAGAACAGTGTTGACTTAGATATTTTGACAATACTTTCACAGTTTAGCAGCATGAAAAAGACAAACTGAGTTAATTTATAGAACATATAAAGGAACAACAGGAGAACATAAAATTCACCAAGGCAGTTGAAAACAATAGGCTGCTATTCTTAGATATTCTAATGAAGTGAGGTAATGAAGGCTATTTAAAACAATGAAGTATATAAAAGGAAAAAATTACAGATTCATTATTAGGATACAGGAAAAATAAGTTTCAGGTAACGTGTCAAAAGAAATTAAGTGCCTGTATAATATCTTATGCAATGATATACTATAAAACGTACACAACAGAAGGATCATAAACAGTAAGAAAGCATTCCATGCTTCTAATGTGTGTCTGACAGAATGAGAAAAAGACAGTACAGGAATAAACTTTGGAATGGTGGACAAGACAAAAATCTGTCTTCTAATAAGGATAAATTCCTCAAACTAAGAACCAACAGAATATATAAAAGAAACTATAGCGTAAGATAGTTCCTGGTTAT
The DNA here is from genome assembly GCA_032468155.1 of Oxyrhabdium leporinum. Lineage (NCBI taxonomy): Eukaryota > Metazoa > Chordata > Lepidosauria > Squamata > Cyclocoridae > Oxyrhabdium > Oxyrhabdium leporinum. Next base: position 23,278 of record JANHFL010007531.1, read on the forward strand.
TTTAAAAAGCACTTATTTATTATAATAGCTTTAAGGGCATTTTATTCAACACACCCTTAATTGTATATTTTTTTCCAGGCTGTATATGCAGTACCTTGATATTTTAGTTATTTCTCCCAGCACTTGGTTTCCTGTCCCTTTACCAGCTTGGTACTTCTTTGGATATTTTACAGTGTGTCATTATTTTTTTAAAAATAATGCAATACAACTAGGGCACCAGATTTCTAATGACTGTACCATTTATTTTCCATCTAGATAATTAAGGAAAGAATAATAGTCAGTTGATTTTATGAGCATCAGTAGCCCCCATCACATTTGAATGCATGCATCTGGAAGGCAGTACATCTCTGAAACTAATGTCTGGTCTGCACATTGTGTTGCAGAATGATGGAATCAAAGGTGAAATCCAGATGACAATCATTTCAGAAGCATCCCTAACTATGGAATATATTCAAATACCATTTAACTTTCTTGTGGGTGATGTAGATGCAGCAGATCCACTTAATTATGGAACTGGTTAACATATGCTAGCCATTAATTTTCTTACAATTTTCCAACTACATACTCTATTACTATATCTAATCAATTAAAATTTTAAAATGTAATCATTGGGTGGGGGGTAATAGCAAAATGTACTCTTGCTACTTGGTGATATATGATTCCATTTCAAGGCAAGAATCTTGAGTTCACCTCCTCCCACCTCCGAAATTTACTATCTTCCCTGATGAGGACATAATGTATATTTCAACCCAAAGAAAACATTTCTTACAGAGAGTGAAATATGTTTCCTTGGAATCCTTTCCCTCTCTAGCATACTTGCGCAAATTAAATTTAAACATGCAAAGTCTATTTTGGATAAATCTGGAAATGTAATGCACAAAAAATATAACACACAGAGAAAGGTATACAAATCTCAGTCCAAAATAAGAAATAATATAAGAACTGTTTATTAGGAAAATAAAGTCATCCATTCAAATATTTGCCTTGGGACATTTATTCTTCAGCTACATACCTCCCAAGATGACTTGAGTATCCTCTCACTAGTAAAATGGTTGAAATCTGCTTAAAGAGACAGTAAAGGAAAATTGTACTTCAATTGTTTAATTTTCAAAATCTTTATTAAGCATGTGATATGTAATGAGATAGAATCTGGTATTATAGAAGCAATCAAGAGAGGAAAGATTGTTCTTCTTCTCCATTCAAGATTTATAGGAATTTTGGATAAATTCACTAAGTAACATTTGTTTAAACAGAATCTCAAAATAGTCAATGTACTGTATATTTGTTAATATATAATTGCCTTTTATGCTGTCATCACAATATGCCAGAGAGTCAGCTAAGTCTCAGGCAATCCACAGACTTCCTGGATCCACATTCATTTATATAGGTTTGAATTAATATAATTCAAAAAGAGATGGATGCATGTTATGGTAATACTTACAAGTATTTTAGCCCAAGCACATTTTCCTTCTGCTAGAAATAAAAATGACTTGTTTTTTTAAAAAATATTTGAATGGACACAGATAAATAACTAGATTGTGCTTAACATTATTCTTTGTATTCTGTATGCCAGTTAACAACTTTTAATGTTTCTGATGTTTATCTATGCAAGCTTTTCACTTGTAAACATTTTGTGCAATCTGGAATTTCTTGAACAAAGTTCCACCTAATTTAGGAACAGTTAATTTCTATCATATGATCTGACCAAATGTCATTATTTTCCTGTCTTAAGTCACTGCTTTTGATTTTAACTGAGTTATATTTTTATCTATTTTATCTACTTTGCTATTGCATGTTTTATTTCCTAAGGAAGGGGCTAAGCTCCTTAGCACACATCTCATGGTACAGGCCTTTATCATTTTTCTCTTTTAAGCTTTGTATTTGTAAAGGCTGTGAGATTTGGAATATGACTGTATGAGAATCACAGGCATAAATTGAAGACCAGCTGTAACAATATTTTGGGCAATCAACAGTAGTATACACATTAAAGAGAGGGACATCTTGAGAGCTTGAATAGATGCTTTCATAAATGTTTGCTAGGGAAATTTGACGGTTTGTATGATGATGGACATGGCTATGGTGTAGATCAGTGTTTTCCGTATTTGATAACTTTAAGACATATGGACTTCAACTTCCAGAATTAGCCAACCAGCAGACCCATCCAATAAATCCGCACTTGATCAGAAGAAAAAAAAAGCAGGCCCTTGCAAGAAAATACTAGGAAGAAAAAAATCAGTAATAAACCTGAGAGCCAGTTTGGTCTACTGGTTAAGGGTAAGGGTCCAAGCTAGAAATCAGGAGACTCTGAGTTCCAGTCCTGCCCTAGGCATAAAAGCTGGCTGAGTAACTTTGGGCCAGTCAGTTTAAGTCAGCTCATGATGTCAGGCTCAGGCAACAAGCTGGTCAGTCAATTCCTGTTGCAAGCAATGTACCAACACTCAGTTGATTTTAAAAAAGCAGACCCTGCACCTCAGGGAAAATCTAAGAAAAACAAATCAATTTATCCATAGTGAACTATTCTCCAGAATGCTTTATAACACTCCAGTAGGCCATTTGCCAGATACAAATACTAAGGGGAAAAAACCCATTTATCTATAGTAAACTGGTTCTCCAGAATACTTTATACCATTCCAGTAAGTCATTTGCCAGATACAAAACAATAATTGTAAATAAATATGATTCTAAATGCTGCTGCAATTATTTGGAGGGTGCAGAATTCATTTTAGTTTATTTTAAAATTAAAATATTTTAGCACAGCAGTTAAGTAGCATTAGGAAATCAATCCATTGTGTGATATTTTGCATATCCCTAATGCTACCAAAAGGAGTTTGAAACTGACCTGACTCTGAAAGTATTGTCATCTTATGATAGGTTTACTATTGCATAATTATTTGGAATCAGAAACTCAATCTTTCTATTCTTCTTTTTGAAAGCAGTAGTTCTCCAAAGTGGTAAGAGTGAATATTTTTATGTCTATGTGGAGGGCAAAGGAAAACCTAGCAGTAATAGCAAAACTGAACTGTATAACAAAGACTTGTTTTACTGTTCTAGAAACAATCTTTAAATGCATTAAAATTAATTAAATACTCTAAAAATACTCTATTAAATACTCTTAAATATTAATCTTCAATCTTCAATAAAATATTTTAAAAACATTGATCACCATTGATTTAATTATATAACCATTTATTAGTCACTTTTGCCTAACTCTGCTAAGTTTGATTAAATCAGTAATTCATGGTAATGGAAATATATGAGCTGTGTCATAAAAATAAAACTGGAAGAAAAAGTCTTTAAAATATTATTTAAATCTTAGATTGCATGTGCCCTTTAGTTTGTGGGATATAAGCAATGATATGTTGCAAGCTAGCCTCTGAATTAGAAATTATAGTTTAGCATGAACAACCTGGATGTGAAACTAGGCTTTTGTTGCAGTAATATTTGACCAAGATGGTCTCATGGTTTCCCTACTGTTTACTTATCTTCAACATCTACATCCAGATATATACTTACCACATAGATATCATTCTGAATTTCTCAAATTGTATTCTGGATTATCTGCTTTTTTAAAAATTCCAAAATAGTTTTCTATTTTCTATTTCTTTCAGAGATTGAGAAAATTATAAAAATGAATGCATGAACAAAGAGACTGCTAGGACAAATAGTACATTGTCCAATTCTGGAACTAATTTTAGAAATAGATGGATTGATTGAATATGTGCCATTAGAAATGCTTGTAATTAAATAGCAGTTTAGGACAAAATAATTTGAAGAAACAATAATGGCATGAAGTGAAGGAAAATTGTCTTATCCCTCAATAGCTTTATACTTGGAAGTTTTACTTGACTAAGTCTTTGAATTGCTTGTATTTATTATGACAAAGATTATAAAATAAAATATTGGAATAATACAGAATTAACCGCAAATTACTTTCAGATAGCTACTTTTTCCACAGTTACGTGTGATAGAATTTAGGGTTCACATCAACTATTCTTAGGAAGAAATGAAATAACCAAGCCATGCATTCAGGGGCCCAGTTTCAACCAATTACATCTGCACATCTGTTTCAAGGAGTTCAGCTTCCATGGATAATCACAGAAAAATGTTGGACTTTTGACAGAACTCTTGAATTAAAATTGCAGGTACAGTATGCTTCATCAGAGGAGCTTTTGGCATTTCTGCAATGAATCATCTACAATTAACATACTCTACCCCTCAGCTTCTATATACATTATTTGTCTTTAATTAGGCATATATTCTTTCTGTAGCCAAACAAATTCAAGTCAAAATCTGTTTTGGTTGTACTCCTGTATACTTTTAAGAAGTCCACTTACAACTATTAGGAAATGGGACAGAGTACAGGATTCTAAACTAGAAAGTGATGAAGGTAAATGTCCTATATCTGAGACTAATATCCTTAATCAGAAAGAGGGAGAGATTTGAAGTGACTTGAAAAAAAATGGATAAGAGATACCTGGATAAAAGCAATTAGAAAAGGCTTAACTTGATAATTCTGGATATTTACATAGGTGAGTTCATTTTTTCATCAGTTTCAATGGGCACAGGAATAAGAGGAAGGGTATGCCATGGCAAAACTACCCGAAGGATCTGTTTTTCTGCATAAGTTTCATAGCCAACCCCTTCCCCATTGCTTAGATTGCTTTTAGAAAAATAAGTCAGGAAATAACTGCATAGTTTAGGCATAAGAAAGTGAAGATTACATATTAGCAAAGATTAGCTGCATTCCCAGCCATTGACAATATAGACAAGGGATGCTGGTAGTTGATACTGGCAGTTGAGCCAAGTGAGCAGAGGTTTCTTACCTCTGACTTAGAAATAACTGAATTCAGTAGAACGTAAGACTGAAGACGGGTTCAAGTGATTCCTTTTGTTAAAAGATTGTGGTTCTAGCGTACATAAACTGCATATAGATGTGTGTGTGAATAAAAACATTACAGGAGTACTTTTTTTTAAGATTTGTAGATTACAAGCTTTATTCAAAAATTATGCATATAGAGATTTATGGAATGTTTTTAAAAGCAAATCTATGATATTTCTTTTGGCAAAAACAGTGAATTCATATTTATTGTCCTCAGAAGTAGTGTAAAAACTCAGCAGGATCTGGCAATTATAAAGCTACAGAGACAAAGGAAAGACCACAACTGACTAAGAATGATTGAGTCAATCTTCTACTTTACCAGTTGGAAGAAACATCTAGCTATCAGCAGAAGTAGCAAAGATTACATGCAGGCACCTTTTCATCAGGAAGTGGGAGATCAAGCCAGAGACCCCCACAAAGATGTAGGTAGGACCTTTGATCCAATGTTATATTTCCTGAAAAAAGAAGGATGTATGAAAGAAGCATAACAGTAATAAACTTTTGTGCTTTCTTTAGTTCTTTTGATATTGATGGAAAAACAAACAAAATTTACCTGCTTCTAACTGTTTCTGATATTGGGGAATGGAAGACTTTTGCAGTAAAATCCAGAAGTACAGAGAGAGAGAGAAAGAGAGAGTGCACAAAGCTTTGAATAAACAACATAATTTGTGCACTGTACAGGGAGCTGCGTTGTAATAAACCAATGTAATATAAACATTTGCAATGGATGGAAACTAATCAAGGAGAGAAGCAACCCAGAACAAAGGAGAAATTTCCTGGCAGTGAGAACAATAAACCAATGGAGTGGCTTTCCTCCAGAAGTTTTCCATTACTGCAGGTTTTAAAGAAGAGATTGGACAGCCTTTTGTTCAGAATGGTACAGGGGTTCCTGCCTGAGCAGGTGATTGGACTAGAAGACCTCCAAGGTCCCTTCCAACTCTGTTATTTGATTATTATAATGATATAAAATAAATGAACTAGAATGTTGTCTATCTTAACTATTTTGTCTTTTTCATTTATCCATTAAAGATATATACCTGTCAAGATATGTAGTAATCATGTCCCAGTTGATTCTGAACCTATAGTTTAAAACATTTTTCACAGTCCCTTAGGATTTGGCCTACAACTGTGATTGCTAATGGGTTATCTCTTAGTTGAACTTGCCACTACATATGTTATCGTATCCAAACCTAAAAAAACCCAGTGTTTTTCTTTAATACAGTCATCTGCAACTGTATTATAGGTAGTTCTCAACGTATGACCACACTTGAGTCCAAAATTTCCATTGCTAATGAGATAGTTGCTAAGTGAGTTTTGTCTCATTTTATGACCTTTCTTGCTACAGTTGTTAGGTAAATCACTGCAGTTGTTAAATTAGTAACAAAATTGTTAAGTGAATCTGGCTCCCCCATTGACTTTCCTTGTCAGAAGGTTGCAAAACATGATCACATGATCTCAGGACACTGCAACCAGCATAAATACATGCCAGTTGCAAAGCCTTTGAATTTTGATCATGTGACTGAGGGGATGCTGCACCAGTCGTAAGTGTGAAAAACAGTCCTAAGTCACTTTTTTCAATGCTGTTGTAACTTTGAAAGGTCTTTAAACAAATGGTTGTAAGTCAAGGACTAACTGTACTACACATCCCTGCAGCCATGGAATTGCTCTGTTTTCCGTGGGAGGACTATCTCAGTGCAACCATTATTTTGAAGCACCAGTACTCCACTCAATTTTTTTCCCTCATCTAAAACGAGAGCAGATCATAGCTTCTGCAATCTTGCCTCTTTCAGTGCTCCCCACTGTCCATCAGAAGCATAACATTTTGTTTATAAAGCTTCTATGTCCTGTTGACTGTGTGTATACTGTTTACAACTGATTTACTATTGCTTCTGTTTCAATTACTTAGAAGTACCTTTTCTCATGCAGGTTTATGATCAAAGACATCTGCACAGTCTCAAGTTAATATGATGATGATTTGATGATAATAATCTCATCAAATCAGCAGTCATTCAAGGGGCATTTGAATGCAAGTTGTCGCTCCTCTGTTGTAATTCTGCAAAAGGAGACCTTCAGTGGGTTTAGTGCTTTATTAGCACACTTATTTAGCTTCTGTATTCAGGAACATTTATTTACAATTGTTACAACTGATCTCTTATTGTGAATTTGACAGAGCAGCATTTTGGAAAGTGCTGTGTTTTTTCAAAATAGCAATGCAAATTTATTGCATATAGGAAGGAAGGATATGGGAGGGAGGACTTTAGATAAAATTATAAAGTCTTGCAACTGACAAGGTTGCCTCCCCATGCATTTGGGATAAGGAAATCTTGCTGATGGAATCAGGAGATATTCACTTGTCCAACTTGAAGACAGTGTGCTCTTGCAATTGTGCAAATTGATTAATTTTCTCTGAAAGTTCTAGATTCAGAAAAGCAGAGATATTGCCATGGTTATAACACTATGAAAATCAGCATAGACTTAGAAAATAGTCTGATGTCTGCAAAACCTCAAACTGAAAAGCCATTTTTCAAGACCTGTAATATTTCCAGAGACCAGAGACATGTTCATAATACTTATCAACAAGAATCACTATCAGGAATTCTTTCCTTCCAACACTATTCTGCACTGCTGACAAGATCATTCTGTCTGGTCTATGTTGTATTTATATATCCACACATATCAAATTGCCATTGACTCAAAAATATTTCTTCATTTCATATTCTCTCTCTCTCTCTCTCTCTCTCTCTAACACACACACACACACAATGTACGCTGGGCCAACAAGCATTTATTTCTCACTTGGATTAAGTTGATCTTTGGGAGGAAGAGGAAGACTGAAGAACAACATAATCCTGATAACTGTCATTTAGAAAATTACCCAGTGATGAAGCTAAAGTGCCTCAAACATCCCCAGACCATCAAGCTTTATTTATATGTTTCCTTGCCTTGAATAGGAAAGAGATAGATTTAGTGATATTAAATTAAAGTGAACTGTTCATTTGCCCTTTCATTAGTATAGTGAACCTCTGACACTTCATGCATTGCTGAAATTCAAGTCCAAACAGCATGATCAGCATGAGGAATATGTTTGGAATATTTTGAAAGCTTTACAAAAGAAAATGGATGACTAAATTATAGGAAAGTTTGAGTTGTTTTAGTTCTTTCTGCAAGCTGCTATTTGTATGTAGTCCTGAAAGATGTGGCAATGCTTAGCTGCACAGGTTAGTTCTGAAATTCTTAAAAATTATTTCTTAGGGCAGAAAAATAAACCATTGCAAACCATGCATACTAGGACATGCATTTTATGCAAACTGCTTATCTGCTCTTCTTAATATCACATGGACTAACTGTCTGAGCTTGACCTCATCTTGACTTTAACATTTGGAGCTAAAAAACTTATATAACTGTCATCCCAGAAAGCAGCTTACATCCTGGCTACATCAGCAAAATACAGCAAAGCATGATTGTATGCTTTATTTTTCCCAAATAACTGTTGTGGTACATAAATCTTAGAAAAACAAACAAACAAAAATCCTTATTTGCTTTCCAACATCTGTAAACATATGGTTTGAACTTAGTTCCTCTACCACACCCACTTTTTTGGTTCCTTATATAAATGCCTTTGTTCAAAGGAGATGCTTGTATAATACAATGCTTGTATAACACAACAATAGTTAACAATCACACCCCCAGGGTAAAAATAAAAAAGAACCAATTTTCTAGTTGTGTTTGAATCCTTTTTTTTTTCATTCCTTAAATACATCCCATAATTAGGAATGTATTTTCCATCACTGCAAACATATGGCAATGAAGAGATACTTTCAGTAGCTATCCAGATTTTTACACCTCAGATTTGAACGATTAATATTAATAATTTTTATCAAAAAATAAAAGGATAAAAAGCTCTGCATTGTCCAGGTTTGTGTACTACTTTGGACAAAACATTAACTGACAGTGTTCAAACAATCATATTATCAAATCAAAATATTTGCTATTTGCTCATATACAGATATTTTTCTCCATCTTTAGAATCACCCATGAATAAAGAGAGTTCACAAGCGTGCAATCCAATCCAGGGCCTTCTTTCCATGCTCACTGCAAGCTGCAATCTTAGCTGAACTGTGCTCAAGAGCTTTTGGGAAAAAAAGTCCTTCTGAAACCCAAAAGGGTCCATGAGTCACTTGGGGTGGATCAAATAGGCTCTACCATCCGGCAGTAGAGAGTAAGCACAGACAACCTCAGAGACAAAAGGGTCTGATCTGTCCATGGAGATGTTAGCCACCTTCAAACCCAGATCACATTAAATGGCAGACAGAATCATTTGATTGTTATTGTTACTTATAAATTTGAAAATGATCTGTAAGTTAAGCTGCTTGTACAACTGGCAGTAAGCGTGCATAACTGAGGTATTTGGATATAACAAAATCAAAGGTTCCTCACCCACCCCACCCATCCTTCCTCAGAAAACATTCCTTATTGCAGGCCTTCTGTTAGCCTCATTGCTATGGAATCCTCCATATGGTTTCTGGGGTTTCTGCAGTAACACCCCTCCCCCTTCCCACTTCCCCAGCTATTTTCTATTATCAGAAGGGTGCCTTGTCTTATCCAAACCCCATCCAGCATGGACTGAAGATTAATTAACTATCTGGAATCTAGTTAGATTTTCTGAGGGCTTCCAAGCTATTTTTTAAAGGCCAGGAAAAATGTTTATTTAGAAAGATATAATAAAGCAAAGAACATGCACACATCCCACCGTCTTGCCTCACCAAAACAGCATATGTTCATGATCGAAACTGAATTATGCACGCCAGTTTCTTTCCGTCCATTAAAAACACCCCCTCCCTTTAAATCCTACCTTTCCAAAAGGGAGCAGGAAATTCAGAAAAATACGTCTTTGGTATTTTAGTAACATGATGAATAATTTTGTCTTTTGAACTCAGCACCTTCCTATTTTCAATAAAAGTTAGATTTCAGTTAAAGTAAATATTGAAATAATAATAAAAGAACACCAGACACGCTCATAAAAAAATATATCACAATTTTCTAAGTGAGAAGAAATGTCTTAGAGAGGAGTTTTGATTTGCACAAAAGGCATGTAACCTTTTCTTGCTTGTTAATTTGCTTCCTAATCCAGATGCCAGTCTGAATGGTAGTGTCACATATTTTAAAGCAATACAGTGAATGTTTTTTTTTCATTCCATCACCTTTCCCTCTTCCCTGCCTTTTGTCATCATATACATAGAAAATAATAATTGCCTTATAAGTAAAATCTAATACTATAACCATGAAATAAGTTTTCCTATTATATTTTGGATTGAGGCCTTGATAAATATTTCCCCTGTAACCTGCCAGTGTTATTTTAAAACCAAGCAAACATTCACATAAAGCTCTAAATGCCATGAATCTTTGAAATTAATTATACAAGAATTTCAGATTAAAATCTTATTTAACTGACCTTTCTTTAAATATCACTAGTAAAATCACGGCATTGCATCTTGAATGGTGGGAATTGGAATAGAGAATTCCATATGAGCATGGAATAAATATCAAAGTTTTGGTAAAGTGGAATACCTTTCTATACATAAATCTCAGAAACCATACTTCCTTTATGGGATAGAGATATTTCTTGCATCATATTGTACTTTTATCACAGGAAAGCTTCACTTGAAATTATTGTGCCTTTATATGGCACAATATATAATGGCACAACTCACCTTATCCCTTGTTTAGTAAATTTAGCAAGCAACTCTCCTTAGGCAGAGTTTGAGAAACAAATGAAAAGCTTAATCCTTCTACTTCCTGTGATTCCTATCATCTGTCTCTTTCCTGGAATGATATTCCTTTCACTTTAGTTTACTGAGCAATTTGGAGCCAAAGCAGTTTAAGTCTAGTGGATGGGAGGTTACTAAAATTGATTAAGCACCATCTCTGGCAGCCTCTTCTCACAAGGGCCTTTCTAACAATACTTCTTTCTTGAAAGGCTAATAGGAAGTTGCCTCAAAGAATTTTGTTCCTAAACCATGAAACGTTTATGCTGTGAATTTCCTGTAAGGCCTGTAAAAATAATTTTAAAACAATTTCAGCTCAAGACCATACAGAATTGAAATAATACATAAATAAATCCTAATTTAAGGATTGCTTTTTGTGTCCTTAATGGTTGAAGGAAATGCAAAAGAAAAAAAATTACCATCTCACTCCCAAATTTGGCAAATTAGGGGTTAATGTTATTGCCTTTAAAGGGGAGGGAAAAGAATTCCAAAGGTGACATTAAAAATTACTTGTTTTGGTGACATCACTTCATGGTTTGGTTCTCCCCCATCCCTCCAATGCTAGATAAGAGCTAAGAAAATAATTTTCAGTGTTTATTTGGCATTACTGACAATATATTCAGTCCTTGGTTTACAACCACAACTGAGCCTAAAATTTCTGTTGCTAAGTGAGACAGTTGTTCAGTGGGTTTAACTTTTGCCCCACTTTCCTGCCAGAGTTGTTAAGTGAATCACTCAGTTGTTAAGTTAGTATCATGACTGTTAAGTGAATCTGGCTTCCCCATTGATTTCGCTTGCCAGAAGGTTGCAAAAAGACATTGACCCCAGGATACCGCAACTGTCATAAATACGAGCCAGTTGCCAAGCATCTGAATTTTGATCACATGGCCATGTGGGGATGCTGCAATGGTGAAAACAGTCATAAGTTACTTTTTTCAGTGCTGTTGTAACTTTGAACGGTCACTAAATGAACTATTTTAAGCTGAGGACTATCTGTATACTGATCATATTAGTAAAGCACAGCTACCAGTTATCACACAGATATTATAGTTCAAATGAAATGTATGCAACATTTGGGAGCCCAAGGACCACAGCATGGTTACTACACTGTATTTAGGAACAAACATCCAGACAACCAATCACTAGTTCCAACTATAGTTAGCATTTGAATAGCATGCCAGGAATTAATGAAAAAAACTGAAATTGATTTAATTGTATTAAAATAATTATTACTTCCTATGTATTTAATAGTTATATTATTAAATATATAATTTAATAAGTATATCATTATTAATAATTATACTGTCCAATATTTTAAAACATGTATTTTGCAAAAACCTAATATTGTGTAACACTGATTTAAATGGTTGAATTTGACTACAAAGAGTACAGATACCAAAATGTTAACAAGGAAGGATTGTATTTCATTTTCTCCAGGACTAAAAATACATATGTTTAGCTGAAATTGGGGAGAAAACAGTAGAATTATCCTTTATCTGGGACAGCATGTATAATACTGAAAACAAAATACATCTCGAATCATTACTTTTAGTAGGCAAAAATGGGCACATGAGAATGTTGCATAACTCAGGAATTTCAATGGAAATCTTTTAAAAGAAGGAAATTGGACTATGTGACTTTTTAAATGTTAGAACAGGTTTTGACTAGAATATGATTTTCTTTGGAATTATGAAATATGCAAGCAAATAACTCCTGGTAATAAACAAGATCCATGTGAATTGAAAGGGAAGAGATACATTGCTTCCAAACTTTATTTTTTTTCTATTAAACTACTTGGTGTGCTATTAATAACATATAGCATTGGCATTTATGATTCATGGCTTGTGAATTATTCTAAGGGTTCTATTTAGATGAAAGATATAGGATAAAGATAAAGATGAACATATCTCTGTAGCAGTTCTTCCAGAGGTCTAGTGATCTTTAACTTTCCATTTGTACTTCAATGTGTTTTTAAGCAATCTTTCAATGGTTTCCAGATCAGCTTTCTGTTTAATAAAGTTTATTCAGCAGGACTAATCAAGGATGACTAAATCAAGAATTAAAGGGCAAACACAAACACGTTCATCATTTATGTACAGCAGTATATTTGACACCAGGAGCAGTAAAAGAGAAAAGAAGAATATATTTGATGGCATTTCCTATTTCTGGTTAAGGATTGGCTGGAATTTGGAACTGGTTACCAGATTAAATCAAGCAGCTGGGAACACAGAAAATTTGCAAAGGGTTTTTTTTAGAAGGCTATTTCTTCCATCAATGTGCTCTCAATAAAGAATATATAGAGAAATATACTTCAGCAGTAAAGGAAATTGACTACAAACCATCAGTGGAAAATACACATGACAACTGGACAGAATAACAATTTAATTTATTGTCACAAACATTCTAAAAATATAGAACATTTCCACAAGTTGTGAGAAAAGAAGAAATAAGAAATAAGGCTAGAAAGTCGAGCATAACTTCTGCCATTTGAAAACTACTGACAGTGCAAGAATCTGCACATTATGAATTAGAATTTCTACATTCTCTTATCTGAATTTTAAAAAGGCAATAAATTTTGCTAAAGTAAAGAAGATTTTTTTTAAAAATAGAGGAAATGTTTGGCCTACTATTATTTGTATAACATGTTAGTAGCACATATCTCAATGAAGCAGATAAATTTGTCTTCAAAGTTACATTAATTGTAAATCTGAAGAGCTATTTTTTGGTATTATTCATAGAACCCCTGGAAATACATGCCTAAAACATGTTTTAATGTGATATCATAGAAAAATGAAAGATGTGGTAGAAAAACATATGGCATTCTTATTATATAACAAAAAACCTTTATTACAGCTTTTTATATACTGACCAAAACTCTTTATTTTTAATGCAATATGTAATTATATTATTTTATAATAGTATAATATATTAATCTATGTAACTGATTATGCAAATTTGGAACACTTTTAGGAAATGTTTATATATGCAATTAAACACAAACTTTTATGCTTTCTGCCAGCACAAGCCTTGCTGTTTGCATGATGTATAAGCTCTTGAAGTGACAGGGAAATGGATCTAATCAATAATTCCTGACTGCTTTCAATCAACAGCACAAAACATTACCTCTGATTTCAAGTACCACTATCCATTGCTGAGAGGCTGGACCCATTATATCCAGCAGAAACAGCATGTTAAAGATCCTGTCAGGTAGCGAGCTAATTTGGTGAGGTCCTAGGCAAGGGGCTTTTTCTACCATGTCACCTGCTTTATAGAACATCCTTCCCCCTGAAGTGAGACTGGTGCCACTCCTGTTGATTTTTTTAGAAGTCCTTCAAAACCTGGTTATGGTTTCAGGTCTAGGGACTCCAGGGGACTGGTGAGATACTGACCTGATTCTGTTCTTATTAAAATCTGCTCATCAACGAATACTTGTTCCCTTTTGTTGTTGTATGGTCATTGAGTCATGTCTGACTCTCTGTGACTCCATGGGAAGAAGGCTTTAAACCAATTGTTGGAAGAAATATCCATCTGGTTCAGTTCCAAGCCAGGAGAAAGGCACTGGAGACAAAATCAAGGCTGGAGGCTGATTGGAAAGAGGGTCCAATTATTGATGAACAGAAGCACATGTTTGTGGTTCTGGTGCAGCTGAACACAACATTAAGAAAGACTTGGGGGCTGCTTTCTGTCTCCAAGAGCAGGTTTCTCTATTTCTCCTTTAGGGAAATGTAATATTCTGTCTTTTTATTATTTCTCAAAATATTTCATTCTTCTAGGAGAGGGGATCTTCCCACACTATATAAGTAGCTTAAAGATTGATTTGAGTCCAAAACTACTGCTATAAAAAGAAGTATATTAATTGAGTTTTTAGCATATTCTTTAGATCTGTGGTGGGATGTAATCTGGATTCCCAGAAGGGGTGGGGTACATTCTAGAGGACTAGGAAACAGTAAAGTTTAGATAGTTCAGTTGAGAGAAAGAGGGTCAAGATAACTTTCTCAGAGTATATCTTTATGATTGAAGTAGTTCCTTTAATTTCACAAGCTTTCTGTTTATAGTTGAGAAACAATACAGGAAACTGCTTAGAAGTGAGTCTATGTGTATTTCCTGGTTTTTGGAGCCTGACAAAATCCAAACAAATTCATTGTCAAGAATATCAACTTCTAAAAAAATTTCAATGGATCTAGCCTGAACAATGAGTTTGAATTTTTTTAGAGCTAATCAATATAGTTGTCCCGAACATCTCAAATTAGACCAAATATTCCCCATCCCTGCATCCTGGATTATATCTGTCTGTCTATTTATTATATTTCTATTTGTCATCTATTTATCATTTCTCTCTCTCTCTCTCTCTCTCTCTCTCTCTCTCTCTCTCTCTCTCTCTCTCTCTCTCTCTCTC
>JANHFL010007532.1:0-13505 GCA_032468155.1 Oxyrhabdium leporinum
TAATAATAATAATAATAATAATAATAATAATAATAATAATAATAATAATAATAATAATAATAATAATAATGTTTTGCCTCTCACTCAAAAGAGGGGAGGCCCAGGAGCAGTAGCACCTTTGGACACCGAAAGAACCTTTGATCTGGTTTCTTGGCAGATTTTGAAATGGGCTTTGATTTCTTTTGAAGAAATGACACTCCAGTCAACTATATGGGGATGAAACAATGATCTGTGAGTTCCTTTGGAATGATATAAAATGATTTTTTTCAACCCCTTTATCACAGGTTATTATCAATAGGGCTTTCTTTTGGTTGAATTCATGACAAGGTACATGCCAAAAATGTTGTATTTTTGCCTTTTCTTTTTAATTTGATTTTAGAACTGCTTGTGTGCATATTTGGAAATTCTGGGTAAGATTCAAATAAAATAATATCTAAAAATTCAAATAAAATATTATTGCATGATGATATTTTATTTGTTATGGATAGACCAGAAATGTCTATTCCTAATTCTTTTTATATATATACATGAGTTAAGGATCCTCTTCATCTCAACTTTCCAAAGTATATTGAAGATTATTAAGTTGACCTTTGAAATAATGAACTTGAGCATTCCATCCATTAAGCCAATTCAGGATTGCAAAGTTATAATATAAAATAATATAACACGAAATTAATTTCCTTCCAAAAGCCTCACCACCAGACTTTGCTTCAATATTATTGATTCCATAGAGAATGTTTAATTTTAATTCTCAAAATTTGTATAGAAATGTGACTCCTTAATCCAAATAACTTAGTTTTGCCCTGTTGGGGCTAACATCAATAGGTTTGTTAATATGACTCTGAATCAATCTCTATATTAAATACACCCATAGTCTTCTTGGCTATATTTGTACTTCCAATATATTTCATGGGCATTACAGATGGATATAATAAATATACAATATTAGGAGAAAAAAAAACCTGTAGTTGATTAATTAGGATAGGGCTGGGTTGACAAACAGGAAGGAGAAAAACTTTAATGCACAACAGCCAACATTTTATGAGTTTTTCTACTCAAAATATCTCTTGAATTTCCTCATTTTTTTCTATTTTGTTCATGGTTATGCTTCTACATTTTCAGGTTTTAATGTTGCTGCATGCATTCATGCTTTTCTTGATTAGCATAACATAAAATGGAAAAATACAGTACCCAAGGATTTATCGGTGGCCTGTGGCACACCATGCAGTAGTCTGCTCTAACCTCTTTGTGAATCATTCCTAGTTATTCCTATAGAAAAAATGCTGTGATTAATTTTATGAAGTTGCTTATTGTACAAGAGCAGGCTGCTTGAGAAAATTCCGTCCCATTTGAGCCCTTTCCCCAGCACTGGCATGGCGGAGATGCCAATAAAAGAACAACCTTGACATGTGAGGGAGAAGACAAATAGGTTTGGGGCGGGGAGGGATCTGCACCCACCAGAAATGCAGAAGTCCAGCAGCAAAAAGATAAAAGCTGGGATTCTTTTTTCCCCTTCAGAGAGTGTGTAGATTCTGGGGGTGGGGGAGAGCGTGGAGGCACAGCCAGGTAACGTACAACTTGGAAAGATGAAATAACTCTATGTGCTAGCCATTTAAAAGCAACACCAGAGGGGGTAAAAAGCAGAAGAAATCCCAAAGGAGGCCAGAAAAAAAGCAAGCCGGACAAATATTGATGCATGGTTAGTTAGCAATAGAGAACTATGTTATATAGAGTTTATAGTTTAATAATATTAGACTATAATCAGGGTAATAGGAATCACTCACAGATATATTTGTATGTAAGGTACATAAAAGCTTTACGTGTCATTTTTGTACAACATCTTTGCTTTAAAAAGTCCACCCAGGCATTATATGAAGATATACAAGAAGCCCTCATGTTCCACCATCCAACGCTTTCGTGTTTCTTTGGAGTCTGGCTCAATCTAATAGGTGTTGCTTAAAAAAAGAATCCATGAACACTTATCCATGATTCCGATTTCTATATGAATGGAACGCACTGTACCTGAGGCATCCTGATTTGTCAATATAGGCAGAAGTGAGCAGGCTGATCCGATGGCAGAAATTATTCTGTTCCTGTTTAGATAAGAGTCCATCCTACCTGATAAGGATTTGTTAAAGAAATCACCATCCAATCCTGCTTTGACATGAAGCACAGTCTGTGCAAGTTGGCTCCAGCTTGAATTGAATCAATGATGCAGTTCAGAACATACATAGGATATAACACAACAATTAAAACACCTTTGAACAATCAAGTCAATTTGATTTTCCAAACCAAATACTTTTGTGTATTTGCAAAAGTCATTCTGAATCACCGGAGATGTCCATTCAACACATTAATTCAAACTGTAACTTTAATCTGATTCGGAAAGTCAAAATGGTGTGGAGGTTTGATCCTTCAGATTGAAGCTCCAAATTAAACTTTTGCTTCTCCCTTGTGTTTATTCAAATATAATTGCAAGCCTCTTTGGATAAAACAGATTATTTAGATCTAGTAGAACAAACATGGATCATCAGAACTCTGAGTAAGCACACAAAATGCGCTAAAGATCTAGATTGTTCAGAAGGACATTACAAGTGATGCATGCAATTTTCTCTTAATGTTCTTCTTCTTGCTTATAGGTCAGAAATGATTGTGGAATGTTACATATATTGTGATTTAATGGAGAATTTAGTTGTTCTATTCATCAACCTGTTTTACTATAGGTTTGATTCTTCAGCTTTTTCTATGCTTTTACTTGGCACTGAAATATTCTTTAAAAGAACAATTTTATACGGACATTAACATTTTATATTTACTTTGCTTATAGAGTTAAATTAAAGTTCTAAAAATGCAGTGCCAGTGTTAATGCATAGGCTAATTGAAGATTTAATATGATTCCATATACTCAATTGAAAAATTGATTAAATCTGCTATATTTAAAAGGTACGCTAAACTAATATAATTTTCCTTCTTGGTTCACTTCTCCCTGAGATTCAGCAAAGGAAAGAAAGAAATTACCTAGCAGGGATAAAATCATACAAAACTGACAAGTATATTTTAACTACCATAGCACCATAATTTTAATAATACTCTTTATTATTAAATATGCATATGCACACTCATACAAATTACACTTGCACAGAAATAATTACTCTGTAGACTCTCCTTGTCAATCTCTTTTTTTATAATTTTAAACAGCACATTTTATTCTTTTAATGTGTTCTTTGTATGCACAAAGACAAAAAAGAACGAAGCAGAAGAATGTTGAACAGAATATTTAGTGTTATAGTGTTTGACATTCAACTTTAGAATTTGCTGAACTTTAATTTCCTTTTGTGACTTTTGATCAGATCCTCCACCCCAGAGGAAATTCAAGATTCCACAATGTATCCTATTTCATTGCGTCCACATCATTTACTATAACTTTTCACTTTCAGCCTGGTGCAGGAGTTAAAGTGCTGATGGTCAGCAAGAAGAAACAAGTTCAAATTCACCTTCAACCATCAAAGTTCTATGGGTAACTTAGGCCAAGTCACCATCTTTCTCACAGCCCAACCTACTCTACACTTATAGAGGAGAAGAAATTGAAAGAGGTAAGTGCTATGCATACTACCTAGAGTTGTTGACGAAAGTTAAATATACATCTATCAAAAAATCTGTAAGACAAAATGTTTGTTTCATTATCATATGAAGGGTAATCTGAGGAAGCAAATCACAGGATATTTGTTTCTGGTATTAGTAGAAGAAGGCAAGCAGCATTTTGCAAACACTAAAAGACCTGTATGTTGTAATGCTATATAAACAGCACTATACAGGTCTTGAATTTTGTAGATGTCTACATTGTACATCAGTTTTCATTCACTTCCTAATACTCTCCCCCAAATATATATTCAGTTTGAATATTCCTAAACAACATAAGGATAAAGTATGAGAATTAAAGAGATCAATAATACATCTGGATAATGCCACATTGTTAGTCTACAGTAGGGTTGGGCATTTAATTTTCTCAAGTGTAAACTGTAAAATACTCAGGTCTGGTTTAAAGTCAGGATATAACTTATTATTCCCTAATGCAATAGGCAAAATCAAAATGTTTAGATGTGTTATTGGCAGTTCGGGTCTCATCAGTTCAAGGTTGACTCCGCCTTCCATCCTTCCGAGGTTGGTAAAATGAGGACCCAGATTGTTGGGGGCAATAGGATGACTCTATAAACCACTTAGAGAGGGCTGTAAAGCAATGTGAAGCAGTATATAAATCTAAGTGCTATTGCTATTTATAAAAATTCTATTCTACTTTTTCATCACTAAAGCTGATCCCAAGATATCCTGAAATAATTTATAATACAGTCAAAAATAATAATTAAATAGAAAATTAGGCTTATAATAAAAGCTCTCAATAATATTTAGAATCTAAAAGAGGAAACAACCCGACAATATCAGAAATGTGTAAACATCACACTAAGCCATGGTCCATTTAACTGCAGTTTATTAAATAAACAACCATTTTGTGATTGCCCCAAGTTCATCTTTCTAATCACCTGAAAGTTCTTCATTTGTGAACTATGATGTACAATTCACAGTAGATGATGGGGTTACACAGTACTTGAATATAAATTAGTACAAAGAATAAACCCAACAAGTGACCGTCACAAAGCCAAGATCTCTCCCATCTTACTGTTTTTAGAATTGTAGCTCATTGGCATGCCTCCTTGAAGCAACATTATCTTTCAAGACACAGAAAATATAAGGATGCATGGATGAACTTAATGGTATGAAATCACAAAGCATGTTCAAGAAGCACATTGTTAATCTGATGCCACACTTTGCTAAGATGGTGATGCTATTATTATATACCAGAGGCGTCTAATGATTCTGGATAACGAAGGCATTATTTTTGATAATAATGCAGAATAATGATGTGACGCATTGAGAGCTCATCAGAACCTCGTAACTCTGGTAATGTACCATGGTTAATGATTTGTCCCGATGAAAGCCTCCTCCTTCAGCTCCTTTCATACAAGTCAACAAGGGGACAAGAAATGCAACATGTTCTGCATGCATCGATTCTAAAATAGAGCTGCAACCACTTCAGAAATTATTCATCTCTATGTGTGAGCATGGCATCTCTGTCCTATTTATTAAAGAATTTCCTGGTTTCTTTTGTGAGCCTGAAAAGCCACTGTTTTAGAAGTCCCATTATCTATAATGAGACAATTCCTTAAAGCAGTGACACCTTCTTTTTTTCCCCCAGGCTTGTGCAAAAGCTTGAAAAACACTTTGATGAATAAGAAAGAAATGTTGTGCTGGCTCCAAAGCACTCTTGCCAAATCATTTTCCAAGTGTGCACAGCCCTCTTCTGCATTGCTTAAATGCAGGCAAGTCCCAGAGGAATCCGTTGTATCGATTTGGTGGCATTTCTTAAGGTGTGTAAGTGGCTTAAATGGATTCAGGTTTGCAAGCTTTAATGGACTTTTTTTTTCAGGAAAAAATGAAAATACGTAGTTTGATTACCATTATGTTCCAATAAATGTAGCACATACACATTCAAATATTATAAGTCTTCCTTCTCGGCGAGGGGCAGCCTGAAAAGCAAGCCTTGAAAGAATGAAGAGAAAAAAAAGGTGCGTCTTAAAAGTGATTTATAATATAGCACTTACTATGCTATCACACCTCTCAGACTTTAAGAGCATCTCTTCACACATGCCTGGCTTGTCAATCTGCAGTGTTCTTCACCTTCATTTTGTACTTCTCATTCCTTAAAAATGTGCAAAGCAGATATATTTCATAGATTGAGATGTGGAAAATAGCTGCTGGTGCATATGGCTGAAATTCAGTTTTTTTCCTCTTCCTTTGCCTCAGTATTTCTATCTGGGAGGAAAGCAATGACTTCATGCTAATTTTCAAAAGTAACTGCCACTAAGTCCAAATGAGCTTACTCCCACGTAAGATTTGCAAGTAATCTTAGCAGGTAAGATTTGAATGATCTCAGCAAAAAAAAAACTGGGTGAAAAAAAATCTTCCTTCCTTCCCTCATTATAGTTAAGTAATTCTGCCCTTTTCTCCATAGAGAAGGTTCAATGGTCAAAGCCAACAAGGCCTGGACTTCAATCTTGCTTCAGCTATTCAGTCTGTGGGTATTGTATCAATTATATCAATAAAAGAGAATATACATAGATCAGGGTTGAACTGTGGAGTCTTTAAGTCTGCTCTCTGAACCAGGTGTGTGTGTGTGTGTGTGTGTGTGTGTGTGTGTGTGTGTTGCAGACATTTCCTTACCCAACTAGGTAACGTTATCACTGCTAGAATGGAGTGGGGTTTCCTCTCTGTTTATATACAAGTGGCTTGCCCTGTCAGTGTTGGTAGACATATTCTTGGTAGTTCCTTGAACAGGCTATTGTTTACTGTTTGATTGTTTTTCTGAGTTGGTACTTACTTAACTGGGGTATTGTTTATTGCTGAGTCTTTCATAATAAGTTCTTCAAAGACTCCCTTGCTTCTGGCTAACAAAGTGTTGTCACCTATATAAATATTATAAGTGCTTTAGCATTTTATTTTGATCTCAGCTGTCATTCATTCTAATCCTGCCATTCTTATAAATCATACATCAATGAATAAAGTGAACATAGATTCTTGTGTGCTATTTTTTTCTGTACTGAACTAATGTACTCCTTGTAGCACTTTTTTTTTACTGATTAGAAAGATTCCTTAGAAATATAATCAGGCATCTCGCACGGACAAGAGCATGAATGTATTTCACATTTTGCTATAATCTACACAGTCAATTGCTTTATTTCTAAGAGTGTTCCTTCCATTCCCTATCTAAATTATCTGACTTTTAGTCCCTTTGCTTCTTCTAAAGTCTGCATATTAATTTGACACTCCTCTCTTTAAAATTTATTCTGTTTTTCTTTGTAAGATTTTAAGCAAAATTTTATAAAGAATTAGTGCAAGGATTTGCTAATTTCCCATTTTTTGCATTCTCCTTCTTTCGATTTTTTTCCAGTGGGTAGGCTCCAGATTTGCATCTGTTGCTAATATACTGCTTCTTATATCTCCCTTGAAAGCTCTGCAAATATTTCTGTTGTTCTGGAATCCTATTTGTAAAGGGTTTGTTTCCATATTCTTACATTTCTATATATCAACAAAACACACATCTACCAATTTAAAGTCCTAGATTATTGAAGACCCAACATAGTCTTATTCAAATATTAAAACAAATGATGCTCCATCAGATTTCTTATTGAAGTTTTACCATCAATTGAATGAGGAGATTGTCAGCTGTTCAAAATTCAATGCATCTACTGGAGCTTTTTTTAGACACATTGCTCTTACTTTGTAATTCATTTTTATTGCTTCAATTTCAATACCATCACATCCTCCTGGTTCATGTTTTTTTTTTCACTCTTTACAACTAAATTATTCAAATTTCCCTGTTGATAGTACCAGATCTCAGCCTGTCATAGCTCCTACATTGCAGATTTATTAAAGATCCATTGTAATAATCTTCAATTAAAATGTTAGCATCCTAATACTTCTTTACCCTGGGATAATTAATTTTGTTTTTTTCCTGAGTCTCATAAATGCAGTTTTATTTTGTTTGCTAACTAATTTAGACTTTGATTGTAACTACAGTTTCTCAGCTTTTTCTATTTAACTCATGTGTAATTGACTTGGGTTCTAACTGCCTCTAAACAGAATTCCATGCATGGGATAGCCCACCCCAACTGCTTGTGCATACATGTGTATGTCTACCTTCAACTCATCGTTGAATTTTAGCACCTGTCTAGCCATGCCCCTGCAATTTACTTGGCAAGGTTTTTCAGAGGTGGTTTGCCTTTCCCTTGCTCCTAGGGCTAAGAGAAGGTGTCTGACCTTAGGTCACCCAGCTGGCTTTGTGCTGAAGGCAGAACTAGAACTCACCATGTCTTGACTTCCAGTCTGCTGCCTTCACCGCTATACCTATGTGGTTTTTCATATGGTATTGCCCTACCAGAGGAAAGTTTCCCTCTTTCCCTTTTCAACATGACTCTTTTCTACATTTGTATTTCAGTATCTCTAAAAGTGTCCATGAGAAGGGTAACCATATATTGCCAGCAGAAACATCTAAGCAGAGAAAGTCTGCTTATTCAAAGTGGCTGAGATCTATTTTGCAGTTCCATGCTGCATATTAATGGCAGAGAAAGCAGAAAATTATATTTTACTTGCTTAGCACAGAGCTCTGATAGCATAAGAGAAAATTGGTTGTGCTTGGGGTGGCTATGGGATGGGAAGAATTATCTATGGTCTTTGTTTGCTCATAAAATCAAGGTCAGGAGAGGCAATTTATCCGTGTTCTCGGGGAAAAAATAGGGACCTCTACAAATTAAATTCCATCATAGATCTTCTAAAGTAGGTATAAGTGTTGAGCCTCAATGCAGAGGAAAACAATCTGGTATCAAATGAGTCTGTTTCCAAAACAACAGGCAGAAGGAAACCAAGCTCCAAACCCAAAAGAGAGTCATCCAGCACACTTCACTGCTCAGGCTGAAAAAGAGCATGAAAAATGGAACACTGATTTCACTGCAAATAAGTAGTACATCTGATATATATTTGCTGAAATTCTTTTGCAACGGCTTCTTTGCTTTTCTATTATCAGGCTACTTATCAAAAGTTCTAGGATTACAGTATGCACTATTTGTTCCTGCATAGCCTGCTGGGGGAAACCAGATAACAGTGGATTAAATCAATTTCAGATAAATGGGGTTTGAGGCATCCTGCACGCTCAGAGGAAGAATCACTTGATTCAGTTTATGTTGAACTGATTTTTTTTAACTAGAGGTTTTTAATATGGTTGCATGCTTGTTGTTTTTACTTATATTTTAATTGCTGTTGTTGTTTTTAATTCTTGTGAGTTACCCAGAGACAACAATGTGAGATGGGTGGTTATACAAATTGGATAAATAAATACAAGTAGCCCTCGACTTACAACCACAATTGAGCTCAAAATTTCTGTTGCTAAATGAGACAATTGTGAAGTCACCTTTGCCCCATTTTATGACTTTTCTTGCCAGAATTGTTAAGTGAATCACTGTAGTTGTTAACTTAGTTATACAGCTGTTAAGTGAAACCGACTTTCCAATTGACCAGAACAATGCCACCATCATAAAGATGAACCAGTTGCCAAGCATCCAAATTTTGATCTCATGACCATAGGCATGTTGCGACAGTTGTAAGTGTGAAAAATCATCATAAGTCACTGTTGTCAGTGCCATAACTTCAAAAGTCACTAAACAAATGGCTATAAATCAAGGACTATCTGTAAATCTACACGAAGTACTAGAATAGCAGCTAGGATACAACTCAGCACTGAGGCTGATCATGTCCTAGCTAGCTAAACAAAATGACTTATAAAGATTGAAATGTATTTACTCCTCAGGTTTTCCTCAGTATGCATTCCAGGAGCAGTTGGGCTGACAAATGAAGGAATCTATGCTCTATTTTATACCAAACATTTTTGGTGGCACCTTGTACGGAGTCTGTTCTTCATTCTCAAAGTCTTATTCTTGTCTTACACCATCAACCTCAACTGGAGGGATGGACAAAAGCATGTTTTGGGCTCCCTGCTTCTTCATCTTCCCAGCTAGGGCTCACTGTTTTTAGAAACGTTCTCTGTTGGTGATGTTCTCTATTTAGAGATTTCTCTATTAGTGATGTTATTCATTCAATACTGTTGAATCTTGATATCTTAGACACAGGCACCAGGAAGATTGCACTTTTGGGCTGTTGGTCTGAGCTCCGAACTTGACAATTTGATTGAAAAAGTTTCGTTACCATTTGAGGAGACATCAGTGCGCTTTGAATTGTGCTCATCTGTCTTTAAATACTTTTTTATGTGATGCAAATTTGCCAAGCTCAGAGCTCAGACCAACAGCATATTTTTAAGAAAATGCAATAAGAATTAGGCCACGAATCAAACCAATCAAGGTGCAGCCATGATATCATTTTACACCTCTACTCTATCAATATGTGTTTGAAAGGTTCTGAAACATTTATTCAGTATTCCAGAGTCCTGTGGAGCTGAACACATGTGATTTCATGGTTGTTACATCATAGGTTCTTGGATATTCATAGTAATCAAAATTACATATTTCTGTGCTTGAAAAGTATTGTCTGTTAACTTAATCATAACAATTTCTGGCCTAATTTCATTTGCCACCTGAGAATATGAAGAAATAGTCTATTTGAAGGACTGCCTTTTCTTCAGAAATTACAGAAAGTAGTCATATTCTTTATGGCTGTATCATGTGAGAAATTGTATGCATTTTACATTTTATGCAATATGCTTAACTAGAATATATGTGAATGAGTGAGTAACTGCCCACTAAAGGAGAGGAACAGTGGCACATTTGTGTAAGCCAGGCCTTATAGCCTAACAGATCATGCAAACATGGCTAATGTCATTTGGATAATACAAAAAAATGTGTATGTATTAAAAAGACAAAAACATTACATGCAAATATCCACATACATATTTTAGGGCTCACAGCCCATAGACATGTATGCAATTGTGCTATTAAGCATTTTGAATAAATGTTTAGACCATCTACATATGAAATAAAGTTCAATGAATGTGCATAGTACTATTGAAAATCATGCTATACTGGTCAATCCAGTGTAACACTGTAACATTAAAACTACTTGAATACTAAAATTATATTACTTCAAAATGGTGCAAGAGCAAACGTCACTCATAGCAGGGTGGCATAGGAGGCTGGTGAGGACTGCATGTGGCCCATTGGTCCCTTGCTAGGCATTTAGGCCTTACCATATGGCAAATGTCTCTGGAGATTCTCAGTCATCCAGGTCATGGTTGTCTCAAAGGTGCTTTTTCAAGAGGCAGCTGGCAGCTGTTTTTTCTTTTCTTTTCTTTTCTTTTCTTTTCTTTTCTTTTCTTTTCTTTTCTTTTCTTTTCTTTTCCTTTCTTTTCTTCTCTTTTCTTCTCTTTTCTTTTCTTTAAAACTCTGTTCCACAAATCTGAGGTGTTATTGCTTCATGTTTTTGAGAAATACATTTGTCTCTTTCTCCATATATTTAATTGGCCATTTTATCTACTCTGGACAGCTTTTGCAAACATTTTTCTCTAACAGAACTGCAACCTAGTACACATTATTTGTGAATATATTATTTAATGAAGACATTTGCTAATATATGTGGTGGGAGGTTGAACGAGTATATTGAAAACTCCACAGAAGTGCACGTATTTGGGAAAAGGTACTTAATTTGAACTCGTATATTCATTTGAATATATAAAGAAACCTGTTTAAGTTCACAATGAAGTATAAAATAAATGCATTTTCACTCATAACTAATTGTGAAAAGGAATAACGAGAGCTAGTTTGGCCTAGGGGTTAAAGTACCAGACTAGAAACCAGGAACCTGTGAGTTCTAATCTTGCCTTAGGCACACAATCTGTAACCTTGAGCCAGTTACTCACTCTCTCAGCCTAAGGAAGGAGGCAATGGCAAACCACTTTCAAAAACGTGTCAAAAAAAATGCAGAGATTTGTCCAGGTTAACACCAAGAGTCAACACTGGCTCAAAGACACATACCCAAAAGAAATAATCCTTCAGAGGTTGTGAGTCCTTCATCATTGGAGGTTTTTAAAAAGCGATTGGACAGCCATTTGTCTGAAATAGTATAAGGTCTCCTACTGTCCTCCAAGGTCTCTTTCAACTGTCTTATTTTATATCCATATCTTAAGTATGTACATTGTGTAACTACAAATACTATGTAGACGGTTCTTTTACAGTGACAATCTGTACCAGTGAGAACATCCCCCTCTGACAACTTTAAAATTATTAGTCAAGCACCATATTAAGAATTACAGTATGTAGTAATATCAAGATAACGTTAATAGACTGCTAAATAGCTAATTTTATAATAGTTTAGCTATTTAATCTAATAATATTGATCCAGTATTATCTAATCTAAAAGTGAAGAGGTAAATAAATCTTAGAAGAAGAGAAGGAGAAAGTTGCATAATAAAAATATAAGAGCACAAGGACATTAAAGCAGAAAATTCTCCATATTTTGTAGTGTGTGGCTTGACCTGGAAATGTGGTTTTAAGTTAAGAAATAACTTGAAAAATCACCCCAAAAATGACATATAGAAATAGGCTAGAATTACACCAATCTACCCATCCATAGATCATATCATTAAAAGCCATTCTGTAATAACTGAGTCTTTATGTGAAGTGGATCTGTCAAAATTGCAACTTTTACCATTTCAATTTTGAATCAAGACAGATTTTTATCTATGTTTCCCCTGAGGTGCAGATATTACAGCCCAATGAAACTGAGGGTTAATGGTTGACTATCAACATGAAAATCTGTGTTTCTGCCCCATTAAGAACCTTGAGAATTATAACCCAACATTTCACATTTGTTCAGATAAAAAATGGCTGTTTCTGTTGACTGCTAAGCCTAACAGATGATTTTTGACTTGGGACAAGACAACAGCTGTTTGTTAAAACATAATTTTTTAAAAGATGCATCCTGAACAGGTTGTTATTAAAACTGCTTTCTCTATCTATCTTTAGGATACATTCCTTATCCTGTCTGCATTAAACATGCTTGGAGTACTTGACATAAGTGATAATAGTTCTTATTTAATCTCTAGCGTCCATAGAACTGATGGATGCATTCCCACACTGATTTACAATTTTCTCATTCTTTAAGAAACAGACAAATCTGTGGAACTGCAATGACATATGAAATGCATCCCCAAGCAAATTAAAGTACTTAGAAAGTAATAAAAATGTGAGTAATTATCATCTGATTATAATTGAATGTGTTAGGCAGCTCAGCATCCTTTGAAGTGTTTTAATATATTAATCAAACTAGTCATCAGCAATTCTGACTTAGGTTTACTACTGTTATGGATCTTTCTTTGAGCAAATGAACTCTTGATATAGTTGTTTTTTGTTCTCCTCTCTATCTGGACATTCAAAATCATTATATATGTATCTGATTCTGGGTGTATCTATCAATCAACCTAAGTAGGCATCGCTCTTTGAGCATAGGAAGCAATGCAATGTGCATTGGCCACTAAAGCAAGCTGTGGAGATGACATATTTTGTATCACATAGCATCAAGATAGGCACAATTCACCATGACTAGATATTTTGCTTCAAGACAAGCAGCTGCTGCGGAGAGCAGTGGACGCACAGTCTAGTAACAAAAAACCAATGAAGATATGTCCCAATCTATGTTGTGTAGTTTTGCTTCCCAAATCTCCTTTAGGAGATGAGGCAATTAAAACTGTCCTAAATGTCTATGGAAATTCTCAGTCATCCAGATCATGGTTGTCCCAAAGGTGTTTTTTTTTTTTCAAAAAGAACAGGACGTATGTATGTATGTATGTATGTATGTGTTTAATTAATTAATTAATTAATCTATTTAATTATTTGTCAAACATGTACAAGATAACAAGTATAGGTATGAACATAAAAATGAGAAAAGGAAGT
>JANHFL010007533.1:0-11633 GCA_032468155.1 Oxyrhabdium leporinum
CCATCGGTCCATCCATCCATCCATCCATCCATCCATCCATCCATCCATCCATCCACCCATCCATCTATCCATCCATCCATCCAATTGATTCTGGAAGAAGGCAATGGTAAATTTCCTACAGGACAATAATTAGCCAATAAAATAATAAATGAAATATCCAAGACCAACTCAATATTACTTACTTTGAACCTTATGAGAGTTATTGTGAAATTATTTTAAAAATCATAATCTGTCCTAAAAATTTGGGGAGCCTTATTTAGAGGATTTCAGTGATTGTTGGGAAAATCTGTTTTAAGATCTTCAAACATAGAAAGGGTTAAAGAAAAGTAGCTGACCTGTCTCCCCATGTGTTGAGTAATGAAAATCCAATCCCAAGAAAATAAAACACTGAGGAGCTAAGTAGTCAGGTTTTTACTCAAGTGAAGAATATTCTCAATTTTGCTTTGTTTTTTGAGTACCTAAATGAATTGTCTTAGAAGATGACGGAAGGCCAGATAAGAGAAAAAGCTTCAGCAGGCTTTGAACTGGACAGCAACCTAAGATCACTGAATATAACTATTACAGGTTTTATTTTCTGGATGAAGATCTGGACTGTGTTTGGTATGAGTACACATGCAACATGGTAATGCCGAGCAACCGATTTGAGATCAATCTTTTCAGAAAGCAATAATTCATTTCCTTCTCAACTTTCTGGTAAGTCTCTGATATTGCTATATATATAATACAGATTTAACATTCTTAGTGATACAATGGAACGTATTCTGAGAAGCGAATCTGTCCTTTAAAGTATGCTTTCCCCATCTGGATAGGTTACAAAAGGAAGGAGGGAGGGAGGTTCAGGGGCAGAGAGTATTCCAGTTTTCTGGAGTAATATGGCTGGTGATATTTTCATTATTTTATTCTTTTATTAAGAATGTTATTAAATTATCATAATATAAAATACAAATGAAAATAAAGATAGGAAAATGGGAAGGGGGAAGAAGGGGGAGAGAAAGGTGTAAGCACTTGGGGAGGCTTTGGAGACTTCTTGTGGAAATCAGAGAGGTTGTCTAAGCCACCACATTCCATCTACATACATGCACACAGTCCCATTACAAAGATCAACTGTGACATGTAACAGATGGCATTTTAAACAGGAAATTATTAAAAACACTAAGAAAATATGGCCCAAGCAGTCTCTGTAGTGATATGTCAGAATAACCTTGGAAACGGTAGGAGAAGAGAGAGAGAGGGAGATGGTGCCTACTGTAGAACTATCAGATAAGAGAGGGCATAGCTGGTAGCTGCTAATGGGTAGGGAAAGAAACTCAGAAAGGAACCTCCCTAACTTCCTGGGCTGTGAAAGAGATGGAAAGAGATGTGTAGAGAAGCTTTGTGAGTTTCTTGTTAATATACCCTTACAATAAAGTAGAAGTAGCTCATCTAGTTGTATTTCTTGTCTACTTTACCTGGGAAGGCTGACATCAACCTTGCAAGTCTCACAGTACAAATCTCAATCTTTTTACAGCTTGAGAGGTTGAGAAGGTTCCTTTCTTTCTCTGCCTGTTAAGCAGCTGTGGGCCATGCCCTCTCTTATCTGATTGTTCCCTAAGCAGCATCTCTTCCTCCCCTCCCCTCCACCCCCAAAAAAGATCATTTCCAAATGTCATTATAGTTTCTTAGCCACAGGATTTCCTGAGGTTTTGTTCTTTACTACACAATCACATAATAGACTATATTCAGCTCCCTAATACAAAGCAACAGAAACTGACTAATTGCACAAGGACTGATGAGGAAAAGTTAGTCAAATGCTGATGGCAATGTAAACTGTCAGCAGCCAGTCAGAAGAATCTTGTTCCAAAGGAATAACTAGCAGAAACCATTTAAAATTTAAAATTTTAACCATACAAATTTAGAAGAAAAAAACATTTTTGTGTATTTAATTACTCAAAGTAATCTAAATCTGAACAATGCTATAATATCATAGACATATATAATCTTATAATGATACCGGAGGCTAACACTGACAATTTTTGCCTTGTTATTGCTTAAAGACAATGGTACATATTTTGGTAAAAATTACATCAACTGTCAACACTTGAATATTAATTTTACCAACAAGAATAACTGAACTGGGTGGTTATTTCTGTTTCCTCTTCGTTTAATAACAATTTTCTACTCACAACTACAAATAAGAACAAAAGAAGTAATTAAAATATTGTTGAAGCTCATGTCATATTGTTGACCTCATATGACCCCTTTTTCATTCAACAAATTTCAAATTCAGTAAAATTCACATCCTTTTTTTTGTTTTTCACTTTTCACTTTCCCCTTTCTCTCTTCCTGTTTATTATTTTTTAATTCAAATATCTATTAAAGAAGAAAACAGGCTTCTCTTCAATAAGATAGTGTGCCATCTGACGGTCCTCCCGGATTCTTAAGGCTCCTAAGTAGTAGCAGATAGAAGCTGTGGCCCGGAGCTTCTAAACTTTAGAGTGCAACCCTTTTTCTAAAATAGGCGATGCTAGCGATGGGCACTCATGCCTTTGTCAGCTCATATACTGATTACTGCAATCTATATAAAAATACACTTGAAGACCATTTGGAAACTGCAACTGATACAAAATGTGGTGGACCACAAATTAAAAGGGACGACATAGTATTCAATATAACACCAATACTGTGAAGAGCTGTCCTGGGTGCTCTTTCTAGGTACAATTAAAAGTTATTATCTTTATCTTTAAAAGTGTGGTTATTATCTATTATTTTTAAAGTCCTTGAGGGGTTTGGCTAACAATAAGATCAATTGCTTCACTTAGAGCCAGAACAACTAAAACACAAAAATCAATTACAGATTGTTCTTGACTTATGACTGTTTGCCTAGCAACCATATGAAGTTATAATGGACCTCTCTGGTGGTACTTATGATGCAAATTCAAAGTCCTGACAGTTGTCCTCCCCCCAATAGTCACATGACTTCACTTCAGGAGCTTGACAACAGAGCTGCATTTATGGCCATCTGAAGTATCCTGTTGACATATGACAACATTTTGCAACATTTTTGCTGAAAACCAGCATTTACTTTCGGGTTTTGGAAAACTGTGTCCATAGTGAACCACTAGTTTACTTAATCACAACCACAATGAATTACTTAATGACAACCACAAAAAAGGTCATAACATTGAGTCAGTCACATGAATGATCCAATTTGCAACTGTCACAAGTTACAACTGGGATGAGCCTATTACATTATGGTCATTAATCAAGAACTACAGTAATCAGCGGATAACCATAAGTTTATCCAGTAGCCTTTCAGGAAAATTTCAAATGTACCAACGAATAAGTTCTGCTGAATTGAAATTGACTCAATCCTATTGTATATTATTATTGTATTGTATTGTATTGTATTGTATTGCATTGCATTGCATTGCATTGCATTGTTTACTGTAAAACTGACAGTTTCAACTTTCTTGAAAAGTTAAAATGATATTTTTCTTCTTCAGCTGAACAATCTTGCAATGGAACCTTAGATATTTTCACCAACCAGCATGGGACTTACTCTAAATAACTGGAAGTAGAAATAGAATATTAGATTTGAAATATCATAATATTTCACTAACCAAATAAGTTTTATAAATGACTGCAGGGGAAAAATATAAGATGACAGAATTAAAAAAGATCATAAATTTCTCCAAAAGCTTGTCTGAAAAAAAACACCTTCCTAAGGCCAAGTAATGAAAAGAAAACAAATGTTTACTTTACGTTAGTCCATGTAAGAATCTCACAAAATTATTTTTTAAATTAAGACCCAAAAAGGATATCTAATGTAGAGCTTTGAAAGGGATGGATGAAATGGCACAGCATTTCTATGTCTGTTAAGAATCCTTGTCTTTCAATACAAATAAACATAAAGCAAACAGAAACGCTCTAATATCTAAACTGCCCTGTGGCATTTTCTGTCTGAAATTGCAAGCCTAAATTGGGTGTGTTGAAACTATTAAAAGGAATTACCCAGCAGCTATACAACCCATTCATGAATACAGACATATTACATAAGAATCTAAGAGTACTATATATCATTCTTGTAATCTACCATGAAATAACAATTCGACTGATGTAAAAAAACAAAACATCAGTGTTAGGGCTAGTCAAGAGCATGAAGCAGGTATGCTTGCTATTATAGTTAAAATTACAAATAAACATGTATAACATCTGTTAGCTAGAAGTGTTTCTTCTTGTGTCCTATGTTCCTCTATAAAAATACAAAAAAGCAATTTAGCAAAAAGATGAAATTTGACTACATAAGACAATATTTTAGAAGATAATTCAGAAAATACTCCTCTAGAGGCCGTATAATTAGATTTATATGTATTTATTTAGCCTATGGCCGTGGTACAATTAGCCAGGAGACTACATAGTTAGTACGAAGTAGTTATTTGGCTGCCGAAGAATGCTAGTCTGTTTAGTTCGCACTTGCATGCTATCCAGGGACGATCTAGCTCCACATCCACAAGATGAGTGACATCCTACAGTGTCATCTGGGGCCTTCTCTCACCACTGATGTCCCTCATAATTGGGTGCTTGCATTTGGACAGGTCCAGCACCAGCAGGTCCCATGTCTGCACAAAACGCCACCAGGTTTCCAAAGTGGTACCTATTTATTTACTCACATAAAGCATGAGATGATTATGTCAGTTCACAAGGAGCTGCAGGAAAGCTTGCCTCCTCTAATTGCTGCTGCTGAGGTATATTTCATCAGTAGAAACAAAGCACTGGATATCAAAATTGTACTATATTTTAATGACAGCAAGGAATGAAAAAAATCACATTTTTTAAGAATGGACACATACATAAATACCAATCAGATTCCTTAGATGTGGCTTTCTCATTAATAACTAATATATCAACCATTGAATACTACTGGCCAAACATACCTGATTCATGTCTACATCACCAAATTTATTTTGAATCTAGTATTAATGTAGAGGACTAATCCATGCACTCCAAACCACTGTAAGGATCCAAACTGTATTTAAATATTTCCAATACTCTTCTGTTTTGGACAGAAAGAATAAATCTGTATTATTCTACAGAATTTTATAGTAATATTTTATAAACGTAGAAATACTTTAGAAGTAGAATATTGATAGGAATTTTAAAAGTTTCCAATTATTGGCCGTTAGAAGCTACTTACTCTGTGTACAGTGGATTTTAACTGTTAAAAACTATGAAGTTTAGAATTCCTCATCCTATTGTATTTCTTAGTATTATTAAATACCATTGAATAGGACATATGTCTAGATTACCAGTTAAAGGATAGAAGTTCGAGGCAGTTGTTCTGTTTCTTCCTAGATGGGTGTTTCCAATTAGTAAGGGAGGAGAAGTCAACTTGACGGACATTCATTTGAAAGATACTCCCTTTGTTCATTATTTACATGACACCATTGGAAAAGGCTATCTATTATATATGGGTGCAGATACATACCTATGTATCGCTACCAAGGGTGAAAGGGCCTAAATTTTGCACTAATTATAGGACTACTTCATTAATATAAATACTAATATCTTAACTGCAATGCTGGCTAAATACTTGCAGAAAGTCTTACCAGATATACCTTATTTTTTTCCACTAAGCTTTATCAAAAATTATTAGGTGCCAGTCAATTTCCAATTTAATTGATATACTAGATACAGCTAAGGACAGAAAAAAGTTTTGATTTGGTTCAGATTAAATTATTAAAGAAATTGATGATTAGATATGGGTTTCCACAGGGTTTTATTCAGTGGCTTGAGATTTATTACTTGTAACACAGCCCCAAAATTGTCACAAATCAAATTATTTCAGACTCTCTTAAATTGCAATGTAACATTTTTAAGGGCTACCCACTTTTTACCTTAATTTGTTCCTCGATCCTTTGTCCACTGTGATAAGTCAGTCTTTAGTCATTAAGGACATTATATTATAGAATCTCCTCCTCCTCGATCAGGAAGTCAACTGCCTGAGCTATTCCTAAATGTTATCTCATTGCTCTGAACTTTAAAAATGTTGTGTCTTCTTTTACCTAGGTTACAGTTTTGCATTATTTCTATCAAATTAAATTTCTTTATTTTGTACAAATGATAAAGTTGAGCCTGTGCCCAAAAGAGGCTTCATGTACTTTTAGTGGTATCCAGTTGTGAGCAACATTAGCTCAGGCCTAAATCACCACATGCCTTGTACTGCAATGAGCTTTTGCTGAGACTACCTCTGAGGGTAACTTGGAAACCAGAACTGGAATAGAACAGAACGTTTCTGTATATTCTATATGCTGTATAAGATGTTAGTGCTGAATGAGATTTGCTCTATTGATCTAATACCTCACAGAAGCTGAACCAGAGTTAGTTCACTAATTAAATTGATATGCTCATCTACCTCAAATTCATGACTCTAACAATACAGGTAGTCCTTGCTTAATTACCAAGAGATTGCTAAATGGGAAGTCGCATAAGGACAATTGTTCTTTCCTGCTGGTAAGAGATAAGACTAATCAGTTTCACACTTTTGGCTATTCTTTGCCTCCTAACCACTCCCTTGTCCCCTTAGGATGCTCCTGTCTTGTATATCTCAAAAATACTGCCAAGGATGGGAGTCATAGGAGAGCTATGCAAGCAGTTTATAGTACTCTCCAGAAACCTTTTCCCCTCCATCCTCTCTGCTGTGGGAGCGGGAGAGTCAAGCAAAAGAGGGATTGCTACAGAAAGAGAGATTAGAGAAGTTCTGAGGGGTGGCAGAGCCAGTGGATGTTGGGCAGCCAAAGGGGCATGGATGGGAGAAGATGGGGGAAGATAGGCAGGAGGGAGGATTTGAAACTACTTGTAGTTATAAATGCAGGTGGGCTGCCAAGCACCTGAATTCTGATCGTAACTGCAGGGGCATTCCAACAACAGTAACTTTGGACATGGTTCCTAAGTTCCTTCATTCAGCACAGCTGCATCTTTGAACGATGTCACTGAACGAATAGTTGTAAATGAAGGACTGTTTGCTGTTTGCTCGTGAGAACAATGAGATTGCACCGGCAGCTGGGTAAGGGTCAGGCAAAAGAGTGATGTCCATGGAAATTGTTTATTTCGTTCAACAATCCCCACCCCTTAAGCATAGAAAAGGATGAGTTGACAGCACTATCACATTGTTTTTAATGTGTAGAAAAGCAAACAGTTTACTTTCTTGCAATTTCTTTCCATCCAATCTGCTCTGCAATGGGGACGGGGAAGAAAAGAAAAAAAAAGCCCCATAAGACAAGGCATACTGACTGCGATAGCGATCACATGATTGAGGGATGCTGTGAAGGTAGTAAAACTATTTTTTTAGCACTGTAATAACTTTGAACTGTTGCTAAACAAATGATGGGTAAGCTAGAATTACCGGTAGTTTAAAAAAAAGAAAGAAATGGCAACCATATAAATACATATAATAGCAGTGAAGGTAAAAGTAAATTCATCAATAAAAAATCAAAGCAATCATTGTATGGGCTCTGCCACATAAGCCTAATTCCCAGACCTGATGACAGAACCAGGTCTTTAAGGCCTAATGAAATGCCAAAGGACTGAGCCCATCTAATCTGGGGGAATGATATTCCAAAGCGTAGGTGTCATGACAGAAAAGCTCTTGCCAATGGGTTTCTGGATGCAATTCAAAATTCTGACTTTAAGGTATAATGCCTATATCATTTGGCTCCTAGGCATTTGTTTGCTTGACTGCCGTCACCAACTGATATGTCCAATATATTCTTTTTTTATCAAATTTATTAGAAGTCCACTACTACTGTTAGGAGTTTAAGAGTGTCATGAGCAGGTTTTTACTGGCAGTCCCTGTAGGCTGCCTCTCAAAACTAGATTAGTATTCATTCTGGTAATCTTCCAAAAACTGGTAAAAACAGGTTTTCAGAGTGTTTTGAGTGTAAGGCTGGTACCATCAGGGATTATCAGCATTATGGTATTTGAGATATATTTTAATATTTTATTAAAGTTATCTGCTAGGTTTCTCTGATGTTTATAGTGGAATATAAACTTTTGGAAAATGTATTTCCCACTCAGGTCTATTTTAATTCCTAGGATTTTAATGTTGTTCCTACTCAGATCTAAATATAGTTATCTGATTCAAATAGCATGGGTATAAAAAGGCAGTTTTAAGATACGTATTAAGTTTCACTCCATGCAAAATTTATCCACAGTAACTTTCAGTTATAAAGCTTGTTAGGTGGCAGTACAAACAAGAACAAAACTGCTCTGACCAAACAGAAATCTTTTTCTCCTTTCTTAACACAGTATAAAACAAGAAGAAACAAAATCTTGAAATTACCAAGAGATTGCACATAGCTGACTTTATTGAATCATAATTAGGAAGTGCTATATTAGACATATGTACTCCAATTGGATACTTTAAATCAGGGAGTCCCCCAACCCCCGGGCTGTGGCTCATTTGGAACTGGGTGGTGCAAGTGGTGGGTAAGTGCACGCAGCTGCAGTTGTGTGAGTGGTGGGCGTGTACGTAAGCACATGAATCTGCACAGACAAATTCGCTCACCCGCTGCTTGTGCTGCTTGTGCAGAACCATCCCCTCTCCCACCCCACAAAGCCAGAAAAGTTAGAGACCTTTGCTTTAAATAGTGAGACAATTATATGGACATTTTAAAAAAACCCTACAGTTTTAGTATAATTTTAACACTATTTCTAAAAATCACTCATGAACTCTTTCATATTCTTCCTATGAGTAAAACACAGAACTGAAAATACTAAACTATTGTTTCTGTAGGCTAGGTGATAAAAACAAAAGGTATTGCAACAATGTAATGTAATACAATGACATAAACAGTTGAAAAATAGCAAGTTAATAAAAACATTGACACACAAAATGGCAGTCATGAGCATGGCCAAATGTAAGACACGCATTTCAACAGAAAGTCTCTTCTTCGCCTAGATGCTGTACTATTTATTTATTTTTTTTAGTAGAAGACAACAGAGAAACAAATCACTGAGTTTATTTATTTAATTTATATGGCTGCCCATCTCAACCAGGTGATTCTGGGTGGCTTACGATTCTTTGAGCTGTAGCCATCCATTCTTGTAAATAAAGATGCTGCTGAAGACAAATCCCAATGAAAAAAATCCATGAGTATATTGATGTCCACCAAACATCATATATATGTTTGTATATGCTTATATGTGTGTGTATATATGCATACATATACACAACACTTACTGAGCTGTAATAGATTATAAAAAACAACATTTTTCAGTTTATATTTACAATGTGACAGAATACAGTTAAAACAAATTAAATTAATGGAAAAAGTTATTAACACTATTGTACAAAGAACACCATTCTTACAAGTAATCCTTGATTTACGATGATTCATTTAACCATAAAGTTACGGCAGCATTAAAAAAAGTGACATGGCCCATCCTTGAAGTTATTACCTTCATACTACCTCGTGATCACATGATTGCGATTCAGGCCCTCGCATTTACAATGGTGGCACCAGCCTGTGGTCACAACCTTCCCAATCCAACTTCTGAACAAACAAGTGATTCAAGAGATTGTTGTGGCTCGCCAGCGGCCAGCAGAGCTGACAGCAGATTCAGACAGTGAGGAAGTTGGGGAGGAACATGGGCCAGTCCTGGGGTCTGGGGAAGGCTCTGACAAGTCCTCTGTGTCGGAGCCAGAGTTGGGGCCAGGGCTGTCTGACAGTTATCAGCTGCCTTCAGAGTCAGAGATCAGTGGGGCAGAAGAACAGCTGTTCCCAGTGTGCGCATGTGCAGAGCTGCCAGGAGAAGGGAACAAGGGTCGACTTAGGAGTAAAGGTATAGGGGGACGATAAATGGTCCCTCCCATAGGGAATAAAAGAGGAGCGAAAGGGGAAGGGTGTTTGCAGGAAACAATTAGTTCAATTCATTAGGGTGAAGATCTGATCCTGACTTCTTGCCAAGAAATTGCTGCTACAGCATGACGTTTGGAAGATATCGGCCTAGCAACTCTCCAAGCCTGATAAAGGTCTGTAGTTGTGAAATCTCCTGAAAGACTGTTTG
Source organism: Oxyrhabdium leporinum (assembly GCA_032468155.1). Lineage (NCBI taxonomy): Eukaryota > Metazoa > Chordata > Lepidosauria > Squamata > Cyclocoridae > Oxyrhabdium > Oxyrhabdium leporinum. The sequence continues at coordinate 10,045 of JANHFL010007533.1, forward strand.
CCGGGACTTTGCTGGAGAGGAAATCCCTTTAACCTAAATACAAAGGAGTTTTATCCGGACGAGGAGTCGGCTTCATGATCTGGGGAAACCTAGTTCAGGACAGTTTTCTTCTAGACATTTCATTATCCAAACTAGGTAACCGCATTAGGGATTAGGGTTTGCGGAGTGGCGGAGAAGGAGGACTAAGGGTCCTTGGTGCTCTCGGAGCTTGGTTCTTTTCTTGCAGATGTTTCATGACCAAACTAGGTAACATCATCAGTGCTAGCAGTGAATAGCTAAGTGCTAGCACCGATGATGTTCCCTAGTTGGGTCGTGAAACATCTGCAAGAAAACCACCAAGCTCCGAGAGCACCAAGGGCCCCTCAAAATGTTCTATTCAACCTCATCTTCACAGCACTTTTCCCTCGATTTGAACCACCTGTGCTTTCATTTTGCATGCTGGGTGGTCCTCGACTTACAACCGTAAAGGATCGTCTTTTCCTTGCAAGTCACAACGGTCGTAGAATTGAGGGGCCCCGTGTGATTGGACCAGATTTTACGGCTGATTTTTCAGAGTTGTTGTGACGTGAAAGAGAAGTATGTATAGTCCTTGACTTATGACCAGAGCTGAGGCCCCCCCCGCAATTTCCATTGCTAAGCGAGACAGCTCCGTTTTACGACCTTTCTTGCTGCAGTTAAGTGGGCCTCTGCCATTGCTTCAGTTAGCAACACCAGTTGTTAAACGAATCGGGCTTCCGATTCCGTGGATTTTGCTTGTCAGAAGGTCGCAAGAAAGGGGATCACGTGAGCCCAGGAGAATGCAACCGTCGTAAGTACACACCAGTTGCCAAGGGTCCGAATTCTGATCACGTGACCATGGGGACTCTGCGGCAGTCGGCAGGCGTGAAAAACGGTCGTAAGTCCCATTTTTTTCCCAGTTCCGTTGTAACTTCGAACGGTCACTAAACAACCGGCTGTGAATCAAGGATTATCTGTACCTTTATCCTCCGTGACCAAGCGATGGCATTCCTGTCCCCTATCCCGGGGCTGCCTGGGCGTGTGAACCCCTGCCAACCCCAACATTTCTAACCACCGAAGTCATCTGGACAAGGTGGACAAGGAGCGGTCAACGAGAGAGGGGGAGGAAAAAAAAAAACAAACGAGGACGAAAAAGAGAGACAGCCCAACAGTCAGTGGTTTACGGGAAGCGAGCGAAAGGGTTACATTCGCTAAGCGCTCGTATGCGCACAGTGAGACCGAACAAACCCAGAGAGGAATTAATCGGCGTCATTAAACAACATGAAGACAGACACAACGCAGACGAGAAGACAGGAAGGAAGGAAGGACGGAAGGAAGGAAGGAAGGATGGGAGACAGAGAGAGGATTAATCACGTCAACGCAACCGAGCCGACCTGGCGTGGAAGAATGAATCTCCTCAATATGTCCTTCAGCAGAGGTTACAGGCAGAACAGTGGGCAAGCTTGGTCTGGCATTCAGAGGGTTAAAAGCATTGGTACTGAGAAGTGCGGGCTCGTCCCACCGATGGTCATATTTACCCATGAGAGCCTTTCTGATAATGGCCTCCAGCCCCATGTTGGAACTGGGGTTTT
>JANHFL010007533.1:11733-27744 GCA_032468155.1 Oxyrhabdium leporinum
TTTTTGCCCAATATTTTCTTGCTTCTACACATGTCCACCACATATGATAGTATGATCCAGGTGTCTGGTGGCACTTCCAACACTGAGCTGATTTATCTTTAAACATCCTTGCCAACCTTGCTGGTGCCAAGTGCCATCTATAAAACATCTTATACAAATACTTCCAAGTGTTTTCAAGGTTGTTCCAAGTACAATAGATGACAGTTGCTTTTGGGTGTAATTTAAGAAGCAAGTTGTCTACAAAGTCTTTTGTGGATCTGGGCTGTATAGTCCCATTTAGTGGCCATTCAAAGTTACAATGGCACTGAGAAAAAAATGACTAATGACCATTTTTCACACTTACGACTGTTGCCACATCCCCTTGGTCACACAATCAAAATTTGTATGCTTGGGAACTGACTCATACTTATGGCGGTTGCAGTGTCCCGGGGTCATGTGATACACTTTTGCAAGCTTGTGACAAGCAAAGTCAATGGGAAAGCAAGATTCACTTAACAACCATGTTTATTTACTTAACAACTGCAATGAGTCACTTAACAATTGTGGCCAGAAAGATTGTAAAATGGAGTGAAACTCATTTGACAAATATTTCACTTAGCAACAGAAATGTTGGGCTCAATTGTGGTCATCGGTTGAGGAGTACCTGTATTAATTTTGCAATGATTCTTGCCTTCCTATAAAATGTGTTAAGTTAGCATGCTACAGGCAGGGGTGGGATTCAAAAACTTCAGCAACGGGTTCACTGCCCAGTTGCTGGGTGGGCATGACCACGGTGGGTGTGGCCTAGTCAACCTCCTGAACCACGGCACAGGGGGGAGTGTTTTCGCCTTCACTGGGGTCCGGACACTTTCCTCGAGCCTCTGGGAGGGCGAAAACAGCCTCCCCAGGCTTTGGCCTTTAAATTGGATTTCACATTGAGCAAAAGACAGGATTCAATGTCCCCCTTTAGTTTTGTGACTTTATGTGGATAATATACCATTCAGCAATGGTATAATTCATACAATTTAGCATAAAATATTTTAAATAAAACTTCAGGTTCTACATGTAAATTCAAAATAAGGAAATGTTCTAGTCATTTCAATACATTAAAAGCATAAACATCCTTATAATTGATACCAATAAGGAGGGAGAAGCCCTAAGAGTTTAAAAAAATAGAGCTTCTGATAATGTTTGGTTACAATGTTCACATACCTTGTATCTCTTCCAAGGACCCTGAAGTAAAACCCTTAGCTAAAGATGAATGGGCTTTTCATGCCTTTTTCATTTATTCTGCTTTAACACACTATATTGCCTCTTTCTCCTTCTCACCCCTTCCTTTTAATTCCTTCTCATTACTGAAACAGTTCATAAGCTTTAAATTAATTTTCACTAGACCAATGAGATTTCAAAGCCCATATTGCTGATCTCTAAACTCTCTCCCATTAGAAATTAAACTATGCCATAAAAAGAGAAAATGATTCCCAGATTCCTACTGATTCCTAGAAGATATAATCAGATTTAAAATTTAAAATCTAGATGACCACAGATCCAGGGCTATACATTGCTATAAAATCTTTCAATACTGATCACCTTGCAGTCAAAATAATTTTCAGAATGGATAACTGTGTATATGTACAGATTAGGACTTTCATAATGGTAGGCAGATAGATATTTTCAAGGCATTTTGTAATATAACTCTGATAAAATTAATCATAGTTGCGGATCTGATAGAAATTTCTACCTCCAGTACAATCCTATGTACATTCTTTTTGAAATAAATCCCAGAGAAATATGCAAAGGATTACAGCCTGCGGACTGAAAAAGGTTCATCATGGAACACCATGAGTTTTCTTGAAATCAAAACTCAATTATGAAACTAGCAAGTAGCGCCATAGAGGTGATTTAGAACATACAGAAGTAAATACAAAACACCACTTTTCAAATCTTTAAAGCTGCCATATTTTTTTCCAGCTTGCTGGTTTTTTCAGAAGCTACTCCCAGCTGTCTCGGTATACATGTGCTCACACAGTCGCAGATACAGCAAGTCAGACACCCAGGATGCAGGAAGACCTTCCAACACTAAATAGAATTTAACAAACCCTATGAAGACAAATCCAAAATAAACGTGTAGGTGTGTTGCAGACTAGGCCAAAAAACACTGGAAAATAATATGCTGAAGCTAGTACAGTAATGTTCCTAATTGCATGTTTGCTCTGCTAGTTGTTATTCTTACTTAAAATTGTAACTTTAAACTGACAATCTAAAATTCACATATGGGATACTCCCATGGTTTCCATCAATTACAATTTAATGCTAAATATTTACACTACAAGGTAAGCCAGGTCTTTATCAAATCATATTTATGAATGAGCAAAAATTGAATATGTGCATTAAATGTACTAATATAAATGGATGGAATCTCAAATTAGTTGTGTGGTTAGTATTTATAAGTAACCATATAAAAATTGTGTATCATCCTCCAATCCTGAGAAAACTATATGTGTAATCATATGAATACATGCTGAAAATCATCTCTTTATATACTATATTTAAATTTAATTTTTGTATATTTTGATAAAGTCATGTATTACCAGTTTAATTCCAATTAAATCCATAATTTTATTACATTTAAGAAATGGACACAAAATATAATTTCCAGATAATATTATTCAAAAGCTACTAAATCTCTATAAAAGGCTGAAGTAAAAAATATTCAGAATTAGATGAGTAATTGAGCAGCGATACTGAATTACCAGTGAAATAACAATGGCATAATAATGAAGATACAATATCATTTTTTTACATTCTACTTTATAAAATTCAACATAGTTATTAATAATCTTGGTTATACATACTTTCTAAAATTTAAACTTTGATTGAAGTGCTCTAAATATATTACAACACATAAATACTAAGTAGTAGGATTATTTAATACATTTGGAACAATTCCTTTTGACGTGAATGTGACTAACAAATGCAATAAGATTAGGACTGCAGCCTTTAAAGTTTTCTAACTATAGTTTTGAACCAAAATCAAGATATCCTGCTGATACCATATCTTCCATTTTAAAAGTGTTCTGCATTAAGTATTAACATACTTTTAACATCTCTGCTGTAGTTTTTCATATTATCTTCTACATCCTGCCCTATATTTCCTTACCCAGAGACACTAGTTACAAGGTAAAAATAAAGGACAACATATTTACTCTTTTCAAAATTTTCCAGGCTCCATTTATTACAAGAAAGCACCTTTTCCCACTTTTTAGTCAAAATAATAGTGAAGCACAAACTAATCCTACATAAATGAATATTAAATAACTATTGTGAAGTTGCTTAATACCAAAATTGTTATGTATTTTCAAAATTGTTCCACAGAAGGTCAGGCAAATTAGAAAAATTGAACTTTTGTCACTTATAAGTTCCACATCAAAAACAGTAAGTATTTTTGAATGATATTATTTTCCATAATAATATCTACATATAAAGTAAATGTATAATCAAAATTATTATAAAAATAATTACATTGGTTAAAAAATAAACTGTCAGTTCTGCTTTCCCTCCAACTCTGCCATAATACTTACAAATCTTAAATAATGGAGAATTATATCTGTTAAACTTTATCATTTTCAATGATCAAGCTATGCTGAATGCAAGTCCTGAAAGAATTCAAAACTGCATAACTTAACATTTCAAAAGTAAATTCTAACATTTGCATTAATTCTAACATTTATTTTAATACATTAATTGATAAAAATATGTTTAAAGATCTGTCCACAGTGAACTGGTTTAGTATGTATTATGAATCCTAAACTCAAACATACCACAAAGTTAATTCTACATTAACTCTAAACATATTGTTACCTAAATATATTATCCAAAATACTGCTTTATATGAACATATCTATGCACTTTGTAGATATATTACAGCATTTACAAAAATTTTATATTATTACTACTGATATGTGTCTTATGATTTATGATGATTGTATTTTATGATTATGATCATGATTTATCACTTGTTGCTTGTATGTACACTGAGAGCTTATGCACCAGAGACAGTGTGTGTCAAACACACTTGTCCAATAAAGAATTCTATTCTATTCTATAAATGAAGGGACTGCAGCAGACAACGAGAAAGGGCCATTTCATAGGTTTTTGCGGAGAGTCCAGTTGTGTTTGATACTGTCTTTCAACTGACAATCAGCAACAATCATTCTATTAGGCTACCTCAGAGGGAAAGATGGAAAGCAGAGCTACTTCCATCTGCTCTACTAAATGAGACCATCTTATCAGACACCACCTGTCCCTGAAATGTTTCTGTTCAAGCCTGCCATGAAAACATTGTAATGCCCAAATAAGTACCCAGGTTTCCCTCTTTTTTTTCACTGTTTGTTCTTGCTTATATGCAAACTACTTTGGAAGTTTTGTGGCAGAAATGTTGTAAGAGTGAACAAAAGTTATGCCAAGCCTATGTTATTATCTTACTCAATGTTTTTTTTTCATCTTGTATGTATGGATCTACAATGCATGTTTGGCACCAAAAACATGGGAAAAGAAAATAATTTAGAAACTGCAGAAAAACATGAATTACTGTTAATAGCAACATATATTAATATTTTATTTTTCAGCAGTATCCATCCTTAGTGCCTGGTTAGTGTAATAATTCTGGGAAAAAAAGTTTTGTGTTTTCCACATGCTTTGGCAATTGGAAAAGTATATACAAATATATCAAATAAAATAATAAAAGTTCTTTCACCATGCTGGAACAATACATTTACTTCTCAAAGTATAACAGAGATTACAATCAACATATGTAGTTATTACCATATTAATATTGATATAACTGGCATCAAATTCAATGTCTTCAATATAATTATATCCTTCTGTACAATGTCTATGTATATGTATGCTTATGTGTGGGCATGTATGGAGTGGGAGGTATATTTAAAATAATATAAATGAAAACATATACATATAAGTTTTAATGACAACTATGCTGTAATTTTATCACCCAAGAAATGTTCTCAAAGATTACAAAAGAGTTCAGGGATACTGTCAAAGAAACTATTAGGTTTGTCATTCTAAAACACACTACATTACACCATGGTACACTATATTACACACTAGATCTAGAGAATTTAGTAATATTGAATAAACCTGTTTAAAAGTGCACTGATAATTCTCTAGCTGCTCTGAGTATTTTTAAATGAAATATGCACGAGAATTCAGTCTGCTTTACTTCTTTTGTTTGTAACATAATAGTTTTCTTTCAGATATCTTCATATAAAGATCTTAGAAAAACCACTGTATGTTCTCTAACTTCAAATCGCTTTTTGTAAAAATCCTATGATATAATCGACCTTTTTTTGAATCATATCAAACATATACAGTACATTTTTAATGCTTGGAGGTCACACAATAACTATTCTCATGTGACTTCAGCTCATGTACTTTTAACTATTATGCACTAAGAAGGAAATAAATAACCACCCTTGTCATCATGCCAATATTATCTAGCCACCAATTGTTTGACATTTCAGTTTTCTAAAAGCCTGTTTTATTACTGTATGGATGGTGAGCAAAAACAAACTTAGGTCCTTTGTTTTCTATCACAGCCAAATCAACAGTAGTTTAGAATATATCTAACTTCCACCTTCATTATTCTTACGTAACATACATAGTGATTTCATTATTTCCCCACCACATACACATCTCAACTCAAACAGTATTTTCCATCATCTTTCTATATTAGGCTTTAAAAAGTCATGTTTACATAGGCTGACAGGACCAAGACCAGTTAAAACTCCTTACTCCTTGAAATCAGAGATTCCCAATATAAAATTATGGTTACTGATGAATTAGAAACTACAAAATAGATGCATACCTAAAGTCTTTATCAACAGCAATACCAATTAATATAAATCATTAGCATAAATATAAGTCACACAAAAACATTAACAAATTGTGGAGAAATATGCAATTGTTAAGAGTATATGGTCAAACTTACCCCATTCTAGAAACTCCAGAATATTCTTCTCTCTTCTCAAGGGTGAATTATTACATTCATCATAAAGGCAGATGAGTATATCCAACAAGGTTTCCACACTAAAGCATTGCCCATTGGTCTGAGTCGGCCCATCCAAAATAAACTGTTCCAACTGTCTCAAGCGCACCTCTCCAGACATGGCTGCTTCAGTTTTTAACAGACTTTCCTTCTTTATTATTCTGTGCTATCTTTGACAAATCTAGCACATTAGAATATATTACAGTTTATAAAAAGAATTTTGAAAAGTCAGTGCTTTAAAGATGGTGCTGAAGGTATAATCCATCTCAGAACTCCAGTTCTGAGAACTGTAACTTGGTCAGTCTTTCCACACATACATCTACAATATATACAGAGTATTACAGAAAAATAATTACCCTAAAATCTCCTTTAATAACATTTAAAAGAGAAAATATATACTTTATACATTTAAATAATAATAATTAAAATTTAATCCCAAGACTTAATCCACTCTTCTGTCATCCATATAGATTTTTAAAGGTCTTCTCCTTCATTCGAAATTCAGATCATGAAACCCAATCCCGAAATGAATCCTTCTGCATCATTAAAGTGTAAAGTCCCCATTCCATTTGCATCAACAATTCACTTTCAAGGAAAGAGCAGCAGGAAGAAAGCTATTTGAAGGTGGGAGGGCAAAAAATAAAAAGCACAGGATTCTGACGATCTAGTGCTGGAGAATATCCACCACCTCCACCACCTTCTTCTCCACCTTCTCCACCACCTCCACCTCCACCTCCACCACCTCTTAGAAAATGCATTAGTGGCAACTCTTCAGAAAGTGTGGAGTGTAAAGAGAGGAAGAGGAAGAAAAGTCCTCAGAAACAGAATCCTTCCTTAGGGCAATCTGTGGCACTCTTCCATTAAGGCTCTTCACCATTCCAAAAAATAACGTATAGTCCGAATTTCCTTAACCTCCCTCCCCAATATACTGGGGAGGGGGAGCATGTGGAGGGGGAAAGTCACACCCCTCTTTAAATATCGGGGAAAGTAATAATTGTCCTCTCTTAAATACGGTTATCAGCACATTCAGTCAAGGGAAGAAGGGAAGGCTGGGCTGGTAATAATCCTAGCAAATCCTCTCCATATCGCTGCACGTCCTCTAGCTCCTTGTTTCTCTTGACAGGGCGACAGGATATTGCCTTTTTCAATCCACACACATCTCCCACTCTGCTTGCGCGCTTCCTCCAAAAGATGCTGTGCTGCTGCTGCTGCTGTTTTCTAGTGCAAGAGATGAAAAGATGCTGCCCGTCTTTCGGTCCACCATGGTTAGGGCATCTTCTTCGAGTGGCGAACAGTGATAGCCTGTACTCTCCCCGACTCCTTCCTCCGTTTCCTCTTCCTCGTCGCAGTTGTTTTCCTCCTCTTCTTTCACCGTCCGCCCTCCTTGACTCCACACAGCCTCATGCATAAGCTCCGGCTGCTACCACTGAAGTCACCGGATCCAACATGGCGGCCTCTTCACCCTCCCTCCTAAAGCTGTGGAGCGAGCGAAGCTGCAGAGAGGCAAACGAGGCTGCAAGCTGTTGGGAATGAGAGGGAGGGAGCGGAGAACGCTGGAGAGATGCTTATACGGCAGCACGGAATGCAGGGATACAGGCGGACCTGAGGGGAGGGAACAGCAGCCGCACGGAAACGCCCTGCGGGCTACTGCAGGACCAGGTTGCTAAGCTAAGTTTGGGGCTCTTCTGGCTGCGTCAAGGGCTCGCCCAACCCGCAAGAAGCATACCTGTGCTCTGCAACCCCATCTCGCCCTTGGGACTTTTAAAACTCTGGGGCTACTTTGCGTTTGATCCAGCCGACCGCTTAAAAGCGCTTCTCCAACAATTTCCAACAGTCGCGGTTTGTTCCCTCCCCACCCGCTCCCCCGTCTTTTCTGCGTTTTTAAAGGGAAAGTATTTGACGACGGAAAACTGGAAAGAACGCCCATTTTTCTGCCCAAACTGTAAAGCTGCCTGTGATACCTATTGATTGACACTTAGATAGGTAATAACAGAAAAGGAAATCTGATGTTATCAACCCTTTGCATCCCGTTTTAAGGGAATGGCTGTTGAAAATGTAGGATTGGTACAGTTGGTGTCTAACCCTACTTCCTACTTTTAACATTTCCAGGCTACCCACTTACTGAACGTTTTGGTGATGTTCTCTCCAGCATTTTCTATTTTTCCACTTTTTACTTAAGTTATCTTTTTAAAAATCAATGTGCTTAGATAGGATAGAGGGGCCCAAGTCGTGAAACTCTGTAACTTTGGACCAGTGATTCCTAACTTAGGATCACTACTTCCTCATGACCTTCCACATCACACAAGTTTGCAATGACAATAAAAAGCACAGGCAATAAAATGTACATACAGATACAGGTATAATATCAACCTAACAAATAACTACAAATTCTGGCTGAATAATTCCCCCCCCCTTTTTTTTTTTTGCTTCTCTGTGTTCCCGAACTGTCTTACAATGACATATTGTGACAGATATTCACATGTTGTTCCATAATGCAAAAATTTGATAAATCCATATATGTAATGAGTGTTATATACATTATTTCAATTTTCAGAAAAGATTGTTGGTTATATAGTGCGTTATGTAGGTTATGTAGTGTGTCATGCAGAATTCTGTACTCAAAACATAGCAACTTTTGCCTCTCAATCTGTACATTAAATTATTTAATCAGTTATGGGTCCATCCTATGTTATCACCACTGTAGCTAACCTGAAGCAATGTTTCAAAATCAAAGGTATCTAGGAATGAAAGCAAGGCTTATGGTATGAAATAACCAACTATCATTGGTAAGTGAAATCAAAGATCTACGTCATTTAAATCAGTATTCAATAATTTTCTCTTAATTGCTTTGTTTTAACAAGTTTTTTCCTCCAGCAAAATAGCAACAATAGCAATATAATCAAGAGCCCTAAACTATTCAGACTATGACTTTTGGGACTTGGGGGCTAAAAATATCTTCTTTAAATATGGCTACTGGTCCGTCCCCTCTTCTTCAAGAGTCAGTCAGGAGGCAGAATAATGAGACATCTTTCCCAGAGATTACATTTGGGAACTGTTCTCCCACTTTTTCTTCTTACTGCAGATCACTGATCCTGCTCCATTCTCAAAGATTAGCAATTTTTTTTTGCTGTTCTGGGTATGATGGAAATGGAATGAAAACGGGAAGTATCCAAAAAATCAGGAGCTATTTACTGTATCCCTACACAGAGGTTGTTCTTATGTATTCCATAATATCCTTCCATTTTTCAAGAAAATAACAAGTTAACCAATATGAATAGAATGACATGGAAGATTAATTCTATCTCCAATTGAGTTTAATTTTAGGTTAGGGCTACAGTTTAAAGCTGTTTTTCCTTGTTTTTAGTGCTGTCTATATTGTTACGATGAAGCAATGAACTTGAAATGTGAACTGATTTGGAGATTTGATAAAAAGATGGCTTAAAAGATGAATTCTATATTTTAAATGGAGAAATTGCAAAGACAATCTAAATGCGTCTTCCCAGGAAACAAAAATGATACCAATAGAAAATATTTGTAGCTCAAGGTTGAATTATGGAGTCCTTGGTGCTCTTTGAGCTTCATTGTTTTCTTGCAGACATTACCAACTAGGTAACATCTTTAATACTACAAGAAAGTGAGGTTTGCTTTCTCTTTGTATAGCAGTCAAATGATGTGATGAAGATTCTTTAATTGCATGACATATGGACATACTTAACCATAGCGAAATAGTTCAGAAGCAGCTTTGGACATTGCAGTATGAAGGCATCAGTTTTTTTCATAAAATGAACTTCATTTTTCTGGTTCCATTCTGACTTGTCAAAAACTAGAATAATATTTTTCTTTTGCAGTGCTGCAAAAGAAGTTTGTAGACACTGATAGAAACCTTTACCTTGTCTTGCCTTCCAAACTTCTGAATTTATTCACAAGCTACCAGTATCAATTCAATGTCTTCCAGGGTAAAAAAGTGGTTTGCTGGTTTTGTAGCTAGCCCTCAGAGTTTGTTTCATATATGATCAGATAGATTCACACAATGTAAACAAAAATCATTGGATAAAGAACCATGGTAGCATGCTTTTCTTCCATGTTTGGGTGGACTAAAAGCGTGGGGATTTTTGTTCCCTTTGCTTTTCCATGACAAACCATAAATTGGACAGAGTTCAGATAGAATTGCTTTTCTTTATGAGATGAACCTTCATTTTGGAAGATTTGAAGACTGATGAATTGGCTTTAACAATATTTTTCAAGGGTTCTGAAACAGAAATTGTGGCTGTGTATAAGTGTAGACATTTGATTTTCTTTTAATGTCCTATTCTATATTTTGTAGAAGAATAATCCACTCAGTAGGGTTACTACCTAATTCCACTTGAAATATTTACCTGTTTGAATTAAATTGTATTTCAATCAATGTATCAATTATAATTTCAGACATTTGCATATTAGAGAAATATGCATATTAGAAAACTATGCATGTTGGAAAATAATGCAAAGTTCTAATAAAAATAATCCTCTTATATATTGAAGAGGTTTTAAACAAAGCAGTTTTAGTAGACAACCATTTGGAAAAGAATTCCAGAAGTATTGAAAGAAAACTGGTACTGAAAATATGTAGTGGTCCAGACCTTATTGAATTCATATATCTATCCATGTTCAATGGGATCTCAACATATCTCAACAGATTGTCCTGCCAATAGGTTGCTTTTCTGGTCCCTCTTAGTAGGCAGACTCCAACCACTAGCATATCGGTGTAGGCAGGAATCTTTCCTTTTCTCAGTCCCTAAAACTAATGGCAGCTGCTCTTCATCTAAGAGCCCATAAACCTCTTCTCTGGGAATCTGTTCTGAAGCTCCAGAGAAAAGGAGCTCTTCTTCCAAGCAAGCCCTTTATGTTGATTTGTTCATTTCTATATTGCTTCTGTTTTTCTTTTAAGTTCTATGATGTGTCTTGATATTATTCTCCTGCAAGCATTTCCTGTGACAGATCTAAACTTTTCTTTCCGATACACTTGAAGGTTAATAGGAATGCCTCTAGCACCTTCCCTTCTCTTTCAGGAGGGCAATCAGCATGCAGCATGTGTAGTTGTCATCATCTTCAGTGAGGAAAACAAACATGGCTCATCTCTGGAAAGACATGAGAGTAGTTCTCTCTGTTTCATGTTCCTCCAATGAACAAAAGAAGAAGAAAAACCTTTCCCACCAAATTCCTATTTGCTCTCCCTCTTTACTCACTCAGTGACCTTGTTTGAACCCAGTCATTTACATATAATTTGGCAAATCATGGTTAAACAAATCATTGCTTGCTGAGACATATAAACCCAATCCCTACATCTGAGCCTCAATCCATAAAAATTGGATTTCCTTAATCCATAAAAATTTAACGTTTGCTACAATCTTGCTATGTGTTAGAAATTGCTAAATATAAAAAAGCAGTAAGTTTGAAAAATGTTCCATATAAATAAATAAAAAACTACAAAAGGACAAAAAAGAGCAAATACTGAATTTTTCTTCTCATGATTAAACTGTGCTGGAGAAAACTACTTGATGGCAGAAAAGAAAATCATAATAAAATAGGTGCTCAGAAAAATCAGATCTAGTACTTTATACCAGTGGGCCCCAACCCCTGGGCTGTGGCCCACTACCAGACCATGGAGCACTCAGAGTTGGGCCACGCAAGTGGCTGGTCGGAGCATGCATGAGCAGTGGGCCGGTGGGCACTTGCGGGCAGGGCTGCATGTGCATATGTGCATGTGTGCGTGCTGGCCCACTGCTCGTGCAGCCCAGTTCCCTTCTCCCTTCCCAACCGGGCCACCAAGCTGCAAAGGATCGCTGCTTTATACAGTTTCCCTTTAAAATACTATGTTTTTTTAAAAATAACATATTTTATTGAGAAGTATTCACATTCATCATTCAATTTATAGATAATATAAAGATTATTTCTAGATGAGAAAATGAAGCTGACTTGAATCTCTATTAAGAATAGCATACTTGTATATAAGATACTCAGTCACAGCTGCACCTCTAATGTAGTTATCTGTCAATCTATCCATTATATGTGTATCTGATATATGTAAATGAATATGTACTCATATAACAGCTATTTTTGGATATATACAGAGGTAATATGGCAATATATGCATACTTAGGCATGATATAAGCACATTTTAATGCAGAGATTTAAATATAGTTAAAGTGATAGGCAGAAAAAATGTGTGCCATCTGCTTTCAATAAAAATAGCCTATTTTATATCTGTGATGATTAAACTGGAGGACCTCTGGATTCTTTGATTCCATTCCTGCTTCTGCCAGGGAACTAGTTTCCTCTTTGGGAATGCAACTTTCTTTCTCTGATTGCATTTAATTATGGAAAAGTTAAAAAGGGAGTGCTGAACATGAAAACCATACAGCAGATAATCTATCAGACAGTGCTTTTGCAATGCAATATAATGCCTTTAAGTATTTTTATTGCTCTTATTGTAATAAAGGAATAATGTCCTCCTATAAGCATAAGCCAACACTCTGTCTGTCTGCCCTCTTAACATATGTTAATATTTTAATTTCAGTGCAAGTGGTGGAATTGTCATTCCATCTCTGTTACCAAACAAATGCAAGGTAAAAACTTAATTCTGCCTGCATAACGCCTGATTGGTGCATTTGTGAGAAATGACAAGATAAGAAGTGCAAATGACTCCTAATTCATTTCTTCACATACAATAAGGGCATAACATCTAAAGTGGAAGAGAAAGATGTGTTCTTCATAATGGAAGAATATCTCTTCATTTGAAATATGATTTGAAGCATGAGGAAATGGGATGGCTCTGGGAAAGTTAGGAGAACATTAGTGATGTTCGGTTCTCAGTAAGCCCTCTGAATATTGTGTATCAGGTGAGATACAACAGGGAAGCCCTGTTTCATCAGAAAAATTGCCTTGATTTGGTTTGCTATGAGATGGGATAGACCAGAGGGTGCCTCTGAGAAGCTTTCAAAATTCTGTTATTCTGTCTTACAACAAGAAAGAGAATTTCTAAAACTTCAGCTGCTTCTCTTCCTTAACTTTGCCTATTCTGAAGGACTAACAAACTCCTGGCAGGCGCACACTCCTTCCAGAGTCTAGAAACAGACTGCTATGGCTATTTTGGCTTGAGCTGCAGCTGGCTTCTACAGAGATATCTGCCTGCATAATGCCAGATTTGATTTCCAACATGCCTTTTGCCTTTGGATTGCCTTTTTAAAATGCTTGACAAGCTTTATGTAGGGTCTTTATAAACATAGGTTCAGCACTGGTTTTAAAGTGCTAGACCTGTTTCCAAACATACTGTAGGTATAGAGCTGTTTCAGGCACTGTGCAATAGTCCTGGGCTGCACATAATTTAATTTAAACCTAAACCATGTCCTACAAGCCACAAGTTGCCAGTTTTATCATCTTTGGGTTCCTTACACTTTTTGCTGCTTTGGTTGACAACCTTTTTTATTTAGCTGTATTTTTACTGTTGTTATTATTCAGAGAAGGCACCATTTTACCTACTCTGTCCTAATTTTTGTACAGCTAGGTGCCACGATAATATCTATTGTTATTATGAATTGGCCAGTCATAATGGCATGTTCTTGCTGGCTAGCTACTTCCAGAAGCTACTGAGCATGAAATTAGAACTAGACTACTTGGTCACTAGCCGTCAGTGTTACTATCCTCTTGCAGTACAAAGGAACATTATTATGTTCCTGCAGTTCCTCCTCCTCTATACATGCTACTTGTCAGCAGGGTTATTTTTTTAAAAGATGGATTTAGTGCTCATTCACAAAAATGGTAGACTTATGTTCAGAAATAACTTGACTGATAAGTCACAAGGGAAACTTTCTGCATGTTCCTTCATGGTTCTCTTTGCCTTTAATCTGTTAGGCAACTTGAGAGGTGATTAAAGCTACCATTTAACCATTTTTACTCATCCAACCCTATCCCACCATCCATATTAGGAAGAATGGTGGTAATTTCCCTGCAAGAGATAGAAGAGAAAATAAAATCAGGGAAAATAGCCAATCCCTTTCCTTGATTTGTTTTGTAGTAGGCATACTGTATAAACATCTTTCATCAGACTTACTACTAATGCAGAATAGGGATCGTCAAAGGGGACAGCATAATTTATGCCAGGACAGTTTTCGACCAGCAACAGAAGTGCCAAATAACATGGCCATCTAGAATATATTTTAGTTTGAATGTTACTGGGGTGGATTATTAACATATATTAAATGTTCTCATTCTTGACTGATTTCTATGAAGGTATGATGGAATGTGGCTTTAACTCAAGAGAAGTGGAAGAGAATTACAGAAGAGATATCTAAGTCCAGGAAAATAGAAAGTGTGAGAATATAACTCACTTCAGATATACCGGTAGGTCGATGTAAAGGAGGACTTTGAGATGCTTTTTAAGATTCTGTTATAATACCCTAGCTGTACATTCCAAAAGATTCAAAGGCGGACAGAATGTTAGTATAAGAAGGCAGATATTAGTTATCAGGTGAACTTATCTTTCTAATGTCATATAGCCCAATATTCCTGAAGTTAATTTCTGTTGGGAATTAAAGCTTGAAGTGCAAAAGACAGATACTGCCATTCGGTATAGATTTTAGGGAACCCCTAAGGGCTCACTCTACATTATATAAAGTTGCAGCTGCCATTTTTTTAATGAAATGCAATTTCTGTTAAAGTCTTATGGTATTATAGGGAATAATTTCCTATCTTTGGTTGTAACAGAATGTCAGAGCTCTAGCAGATGTCCAAGAATATTAAGTCCTAAGAAATCTGTTGACAAGGCAATGAGGAACATAAAGTAATCAAAATTGCTGTCTGAACTAGATCCTAGCCTTATGCTATGAATTTCCTGGTTCACAGACTGGGCATCCTGAAAACACCAGACAGCAATTTTGTTATTATAAATCAGTGTATGTTTAAATGTCTACATATTCCAAACCACAGTCTTCCTAACATTTTTATTGTTCCAAGTCAAGAGGTTTGAAATGCCAAGGAAAAGAAAGAAAAAGAAAGAAAGAAAGAAAAAGAAAGAAAGAAAGAAAGAAAGAAAAAGAAAGAGAAAGAAAGAAAGAGACGAAAGGTGGAAGGAAGGAAGAAGGTGGGAGGAGGGGGAAAGGGAAGGGAAGGGAAGGAAAGGAAATTTGCTTATCTTCTGAAAACTTTCAAGGTATATAACAAATTACTTCAGCTTTTTCTAAAGAAGATTTAAAGGGTCAGCTTATCCATGGATGGGGTTTTTTTGGGGTAACAAAAAATGAAGTGAATGTAATAGGAATTACTTAAGTATATGTAGGGGAAAAAAGAGGGTAAAAAATGAATGAATACTGAATGAATGTGGATGAAGTACAGAAGAGAATTATTAGTACGAAACAAATGCATACAGGGAAAAAATAGGACTGAATTTCAAAATAAATATATAAAGGGAGAGTGGCTAGAGAGCATGGGTGTCAAACTCTCTGCATCACATTGCTGTCACGTGACATGAAGCTTCTGCCACATGCCTGGAAGTTACTGCCTGTTGTGATTGTGTCCTGACCACTACAATGCTTATGAATTGGGGTTTATACAAGTGGTGCTACTGCTGCTACTGTTGTGCTCTCTACCTTTGGAGCCTTCTCTAACTTTGCTGCCCACCCTTTTTCCTCCTGCCCCAAATACTGGAATAGCTGGCCTCTTGTGGTACATTCCTCTGTGACCTGTCATTTTGGAAATTTTGGTGCTGCTGCATTTAATGTTTGCACCATTTTTTCCCCAGAGAGCCTACCACCTCTGGTGATTACAGAGAATGATTTGCAAGGTCTATTTCACAGACAAAAGCCAGGAAAAGCACCAGGCCCGGACAAGATAACTCCTTGTTGCTTGAAAGCTTGTGCTGACCAACTGGCCCCCATCTTCACCCGCATCTTTAATAAATCACTAGAGATGTGCTATGTTCCTTCTTGCTTCAA
>JANHFL010007533.1:54155-74406 GCA_032468155.1 Oxyrhabdium leporinum
AATTATATAGCACCTCATTGTATAGGCATGTATCTTCACTGACCTATCATGATGTTACAAGTGTGTATTCCCTTGCAAGAATAAAGGGGGGCTTTGGAATGGTTTCTGAGCTCTCATCCCGAGATACAAAGTCTGTGTGTCTGATTCTTATGAGAGACCACCACCACAGTTCAGAGGCTGCAGAAAAAAGAAAAAGAAAGAAAAAGAAAAAAAATAGGAAAGAAATGGCAGCAAAGAGCCATACCTTTATATCAATATATTTCTATACATTTTAAACAGGCATTCAAGTATACATTAGCCAAGATATGGGTTTACAGTCTCACTCACCTCACATCTATTTTCACATCTATTTTATCTTGATTGTATGTGTAAGTTCAAAGTTTAAACCAAGTTTGATGAATGCCTCATCTTTCTATTCACTTCTGCTAGCACACTTTCTATATTTCTGAAATCCTCTTTTGAACTGTCAGTCTCCATCAAAGTGCCAACTAGGCCCAACTCTGCTTAGCTTCCAAACTCTAAGGCAAATAGAGAAATTTAAACAACTTATCCTGTTGTGGGACCGTCTATGTTAAGGATCAGACTTATTCTACTGTTTTTTCATTTTCCCAGCAGTCATTGTCTCTGCTCATTTGTGGATATGTTTTCATCCAGCCATTTCTCATGCGAGAAGCCAAGCTTTAGCCTCTTTTCTAAAGTTCTAGCAATCCCTTCTTCTCTATTTATCAGATCACACATTTAGTATGTGGCTCAGTCAAATGGAAATCCACCTGATAGTTGGGTTATTCATCCTCCAGTGTTTCATTTTATCAAGATGGAGGTTCTGGCCTTACTGAAGGTTATATTGGCAGCACTCCCTTGGTGGAATATTTTAGTCTCTTTGATGCCCCCTCACGCCACCCAACCCCCAATATTTTTCTGGCATGAACTATTTTTAACACAACTATGCTGATTTCTAGCAATTAACTTGCTATCTGGTTATTTTTTCTAGAATTTTTCCAGGTATCAAGAATTTTTCCAGTAAATATCAAATTGATTGGTATATATCCTGTCACTCTCCCCCTAATTTTTTTTTAAATGGTAAAAGGTTATCTCTTGTCTATTCTTTTGTTATGTCTCCTCTATTTCAGAAGTTTTTAAAGATGATAATAAATAGTTCTGTGATCACATCTGCCAGTTACTGTAGCACCTGGGGATATAATCCATCCAGTCTCAGCGACTTGAATTTATTCAAAGCAAGTCAGTGCTCTCTTACCACCTTCATGCCTATTTTGACTTGCATTTCTCTTCAGTCCCCGGTTGTACATATTCTGACAGATTGGAGCACATTTTTCCTTTGCAAAAAGTCAGAAGCAAAATAGGAATTAAGCAGTTCAACCTTCTACCTGTTGTCTGTCACTATCTAGTTACCTTCTCCAAGCAGCAAACATTCTTCTCGTTCTGCATCTTAAAATACTGTGGGGTTGGTAGGTTTTTTTTGGTATTTATTGCAAGCCTCATTCTAAAAGCCGGAATCTTTTTAAAATCGAAAGTCTTCTCCCCTCAAATGGGCATGGACTCTTTCACTGGTTTATTTGTTAAACATAAGGTCCAAAGTCTAATTTGATTCATAGTTTCCTGAGTTTACCTCATTTTAGGGAATCTTATCAAAGTCACTAGCAAACCTAAACCAATTCTCGATTTTTATGCTTTGTTTCTCCACAATATATAGTCTTATTTTTTTTTACAGTAGTAATTGGCCTTACAGCCACATCTCAGTTTTATTCTTCATTTCTTACATACATAATGACTAGCAGGCTTTAAGTGACTTTGGTGCTCTTATCTGGCCAGCCAAGAAGGAAAAGTTTTAAGAATATTAAATTATCATCTAATAAGTCAGTTCATTAATCCATTATGCCTAGTGGGTGGTCTGTGTCTCTGTGTTTGAACATCTTCCTGTTCTTTTTCTTCTTCAGTCTGAGATGCATAGACTGAAAATACCAAGGATGAAACTGAGATATTTGGCTTGCAGAACATGTACTCTGTACTTGAATTTATATTGCTTGGATCATTAGAAATGGCCTCTACATTCATTATAAAGAATGTAGAGGCCATTTGGCTACAATTATTTTGGGCTATACAGTGGGTTAGCAGGAAGTTCAGATGAAAAAATGTTCTACTTTCCCTTTCATCATTAAGTAGAGTAAGTAAATGTTTAAGTATTTTTATTCTCTCTAGCTTTCTTCCACCAATCTCAAGGTTGCCAAAAGGGTATCAGGCAATCCCTCATCCTGGTAGTAAACATACCCAAGTCTGATAAATCTGAGATTGCTGCACTGTGTGCCTTTAAAGACATGGCCTAAAATGGTTGAAATATAATTAAAGTTTGTGTGACACGACAAATATTTCAGGGTTTATATTTTGCTGAGCTTTACTGTACTGTATCAAAAATACTAAGATGCATGGTATTGGAAACCCAACCAGGTTGCTATGAACATAGATAATATCAACTTCCAATTTGCTTTACCAATTGTTTCAGAATTATTGATGTAATTGCATGCAGAGTTTGGATATATTTGAGTTTTGGAATGCTGCTTCATCAAATATCTGTGCATCTGTGCATCTGTGCATCTGTGATAATGAAAGTCTAATTTATCATATGCACAAACATTAATTTAAATATGTGTTAAATGCATGTATACACATGTTTCAGATAACTCTAGTAAAAACTGAGGAATGTAGCTATGTATTGCATAATATTCCTTTTAAAAATGGACTATTAATTATTATTAGTAACAATAAGAATTGCAGGGGAATTATTATAAGGGTCTCAGGAAGTGTTACACTGATCATCAATTTAAATAGGATTCTTCTTACAGGTATATTTATATTTTACTTAGAAAGAGGAGGAGAATATAAATAAATTATAATTAGGTCATGCTTGATTTGATGCAGACCACTTAATGCTAATCTCTTCAAAATTAAGTAATAGATGCTAAAGCTGTTTTTTGAGAGCTATGAAAAGAAAGCATTTAAGTTGAATAAACCCTTTGTAAGTTGATTGAAGAATTATTTTTGCACAAGAGAACTACTGGACAGTAGTTTGTATCACAGTTAAGAGTCATCCAATAGAAGCATAATTCTGCTAGAAAGAAACACATTCTGCTAGAGTGAAATTCCCTGAGGATGGGCTCTAGCGTGCGTCCGAACACTCAGAAGCCTAAAGCTCTGGTCCCAATAACTGAACCGGATTGGATCCTGCAAAAGCATAATTGCCCAGGATGAATGCATTCACTTGCTTTAACTAACATATTGTAATTACAAGGATTTGAGAATTACAAAATCATTTGGATGAATATATCTAATTTGTGTTTTAAGTTACATTCTAATTATGGTATATAAGTTTATAAGCACAGATTCCTCAGGTTCAAGCAGCTTTTTAAAAGCGAAAGTTGAGAGAAACTAACAAAGTTATTGTTAGTTATGGTAATATGACACATTGGTTCTAAACTGGCATTAATTCCCCCCAATGGATAATCTGAGCATATCAAATGCAGCAATTTGCAATTGCTTGTTTGTGTGTCAAGAATCCAGTCTGAGCTGCAGCTAGCGAAATAATAGAGTCTGGGCTCTTTTTAATGGAGGTAAGGACATTATTTGAGACTGGGAAAGGAGGTAATTGGCTCAAATAGTTTAAGAACCACTACTCTAGAATCAGTTATGGCAAAGATATGTGACAAGTGGAAGAACGTAAAAGAACAGACATTAATTTTGAGCAGTCTTGTTCTGCCAAAGTTTGGCTGCCTGATCTATAGAAGATTGCATCAGAGTTCATGGCACAGAAAGGGGTAGAGACTACTTTTTTTCTGTTTTTCCTTTACTAACTTTAGAAGTCCCAGCCAAGTGTAGCTGACACGCCTCTGGGTGGTTCTTTTATAATTTGGACTCTTCCAGTTATGCAATATAAGATCAAAGATTCCTACTTCTCACATTGCCTGTTTTGATATCTTGGGGACTGAGGCTGCAGCTGTGTTGGGCAACTTTAGAGAGTGTGATCCAGGAACTTATCCCTATTTTCCATTCAGAAGAAGCGCAAAATGGCCTCAGAAAAGAATGAACTGGTCTTCTTTGTAAATGGCAAGAAGGTAGGAAAGAACCTGTGTTTCTTATAACATTTCTTCTTGCATCTTAGTTTATGGATTATTCCCATGGCTCTTTTCCCTCTTTAGCAAATGGCAAAAGCATTTCTCAAAGAAGCAGTACTGGATTTAAGATATTTGTTCAAGATATTTACTGACCTATTCAATAAATGATAGAAGAATGAAGAAACAGTGATAGCTGATGAATAGCATTATGTCAATTGGGTGTGTTAGAAAACAAATTAAACTTTTTTCGTGGATCCAATGTTTCTTTGAATAAAAAAGGAGGAAAAAGCATAGCAGTTTTCAGGCTGTTTCTGTTTCATTTTTGCATTGATAAAATTTTTACTTAAGTCAGGGAACATCACTTTTATAAGAATGTCATTCATAAGTTAGTGCTGAGCAAATGCTCAATAAACCCTAATAAAACTGAATTAAAGAAAACTGCAGAAAACCGTGAAAGTATGACAATTAATGCAATCTCATCTGCATCTCATAGTAAAGTACCGGTATGTAATCAAATAAATAACATATATATTTCTTGGTTGCCTTCAGCTTTTTCTGATCCTGTCTTTGCTTGCTTTTTAGTTAGCATATTAATATCCAAGATGAACCGCATGACAAAAGTAAGCCCTGTTCCCCCTCCCAGAGCCCTATTTTTCTGTTTGACATTGCGATTAAAAGCTAGTGATTACCAATAACGGATGGGCTCCATGCTGTAGCTGGAGGAACAGGTAGATTATTCCATTCCTGATGAATTTTAGAGAAAAATATACTGTATTGTAATGTCCTGGTTTGCTCCTGAAAATTTTTACCGACTCTGCATAGAATTTGCTCTGGCTGCCAGGATGTAGTTCATGAATTGAAACATAGTTAAAACCTCCCTTTGAACTCCATTATAAATATCTTAGAATTAGTTTAATCTCATGCTGCAGGGTCAAATTTTGCTTTTATGGCTGAGCATCTAACTGATGCTTGTCTTAAAAAAAGATACCTTCAGCAATTGCTCTGCGATAGGGCTGTCATACAGAGATAACGAATGGGGCACAGCCAGGGTGGAGATTACATAGGTTGCATTAACAATGTATACAAAGTCATTGTTCTTAATTTCTTGAAAACACTGTAGTTTGTAATTTTCCATCTGAATTAATCTGTAGTCAGAGGAGAATATTGTTTTTTTCTCATGCTTAATTAACCTGGAGAGGAGAATGACACAATCACCACAGCTTCTTTAAATCTCTGTAGCATTTATCCCAACAGAGGTCTCCCCCCCCCCTTGTCTTTTTCTAACTATTAGCTTCCTTGAAATAAAGAGAAAAGTGAAGTCCTGTTCCTACATCTTTTTGTCCTGTCCCAATAGATCATTGCTCAGAAGGCTGTATGCTTTGCATGTAGGAAAGACCTGTTCAGCCCATAGATCTTTAGCTAAAAAAGCTTACCAGACATCTGGAAAAGATCCTCTCCCAACTTTTGAATTCTTCAAGAGCTGCTCCGAGATCAAGCAAAATAGGCAATATATTGATAGTTACAAGCATGCCACTTATCTAAATGCTTCTAGAGCCCTCCTCTTCATGTAAACAATTCTGGCAGCATTCACAATGTACATCTTCTTTAGCAGGTGGCCAATTGAAAAACCACACTGAAATATACTGGGTGACAGGTTAACAACTCATGATACAAAAAGTGCAAAAGCATTTGTTCCAGCCTTTTACGGATCTAAACATTAACTGAAACCCTTGCAAATCCAATATAGTATGTTTTACAACAGCTGTGTCTCTTCCATGAGTAAAAGATCCTCTGAAATGGTGCCAGTATTGATTTAGCAACTCAACCTCGGGAAAAGATAATTTGGCAGATAATTTGGATTACTTGTTTCATAAAATGAATCCAAACTGTAAGTAAAAGATGCATGAGTTCTGTGATAGTCACCTTGACGTAAGTGGGCTTTATGGTGCAAGTTTCTTCAGATCCTTCAAAAATGGAAAGATGATGAAATGCTACCAGAAGAAGAGGCACAAAGTAGAGATGGAGAATTTCAGCAAACTCTGAGAATGAATTGACCAAGAGTTTAGAATAGAATGTAATATATTGTAGTTGATGGGAAAGGTCACCTTGTCTCTATTTTTGGCAGTCTGATATTGTAAATAACTGGTTTAGTTTGATTTCAAGGCTACCATGATGAGTGATAGGAGGATTTGATAAGATGTAGAAAAATAGGCCAAAAATAGTACAGGTAGTCCTTACACTTACCGCAGTTCATTTAGTGACCGTTCAGAGTTACAACAGTATTGAAAAAAGTGACTTTGGACTGCTTTTTCAAACTTACAACCTTTGTGGCATCCCCAGAGTCACGTGATCAAAATTCAGACATTTGACAACTGCCTCATATTTATGACGGTTGCAATGTCCTGGGGTCACATGATCACCTTTTGTAATCCTCTGACAAGGAAAGTCAATGGAGAAGCCAGATTCACTTAGCAATCATATTACTAACTTAACAACTGCAGTGATTCACTTAACAACCATAGCAAGAAAAGATGTAAAATGGGGCAAAATTCATTTAACAACTGTTTTGCTTAACAACAGAAGTTTTGGGCTCAATTGTGGTCGTAAGTCGAGGACTACCTATATTTAGTAATCTGGCTATCATTTGAAGTTCATTAGCCATCTAACTTCTCAAACCAAGAGTCAAAATCGTACTATTTTTCCATTTCATTATAGCATGACTATGTCACTTGTATTTGATTGGAATTTTTTGATTAGTATTGATTTTGTAATAAAGGGATATAAAAAGAAAAATAGCTACTGCAATTAAAGGAGGACCATATACATTTATTTTACCACTCCTTATATGCTTAATGTCCCAATGATATATTACATGAATGGCTTGACTTTGTTTGAGTACATATACATTAAATCAGCTTTCCCAAAACAGGTCTATAGATGCTGGCTAGAAATTATGGGAGTTGCAGGCCCTACATATGTGGAAGGAACTAGATTGGGGAAGTTGAGGGGATTGGGGGCAAACCTTTTTCCTTCCACCTGATAGTCTTGGTGATCTCCCATGAAATCAATGGCAGTAGCAACAACGGGTTTTTTTTGTTAGGAATATAGCTTAGTCCGGATTCAGTTCTTATGCAACAAGTAGTTTCTGTAAAATCATAACAAATGAATATGTAGGAAGAAATGATCTTGTATTATACTGAGCCTTGCTGGATCATCCCAAAGGTTTATGTAATCCAGCATTCTGCTTCCACAGACTGTGCTTACCTCCCCAGCAATTATTATTGAGTAGCACACTGCTACAAACTATTATGGTTCTGTTAAAGTCAGTGTCAATTTCCTCAATCTCCTTTAAAGAAGCTTCCTTAACTTATTGCCACATTTTGCCAAATTATGCCAAGAAAAGTGTATTTATCTATCCTAAAATTCTTGCAAGTCCAGCAAAATGAATGTTAACAAATGCTTAATTTGTGTTACAGCATCATCACCACCACAACTTAAAGCACATAGTGACCTTCTACACAAACATAAGAAATATGCTGAGATAATCTGTTAATAACAAAAGTAATTCAGTATCTTGTCAGGAAGAGAAGCAAGCATACGTTTTTGGGGTTTTGACCCCAGGATCAAAGTTTTCAACTGAAAAGCAGTTTTATAACTGATTCTAGTCTGAAAAGATAGAAATAAACTTTATTGTTAATAATTAAAACTAAGTTGGCTACGTTCAGCAGGTCAAAATTTTATCCTGCTCAAGATCTCATCCCCGCATATCACTTAAAGAAACTAAGGTAGAAAAGGTTGCATGTTCAGGGAGTAGCAATAGGGGCCCAGCACCTAGAAACTGCTCAAATGCCCCAAATTATAGTTCACATTTTAGCCTATTATACCCAACCTTTGGGATTCATTGTATTTTAATTTACTGCTGTGCCACCTTAGAAAAGAGTGTGCAATGATTATCCATCTGTCTGGGTTCATACAATCTACTGAACTATAAGCTGATTAACTACAGTTAATTTGGTTTACACAAGCTACTGAACTATAAGCTACCATTAATTTTTGTACATTATGCAAAATTAAGAACTGTAGATATTTAATAACTTACAGAAGCGTTTCCAGAGAAAGACATTGAAAGTAATCAGGAATCAACAAGCAGTACTATTAAAGAGAAATGCTGATATGGTAAATAACTCAATTAAAAATCTGGCTTAAAGGTAGAGCAACAATGGAGTGGCAAGATAAGCAACTAGGAGTTCAATGACTGCCATAAAATCTACCTTGAAGAATGAACATCCTGACTCAGTGTCTATCAGTCTTGTACTGCAATTAGGAAGGAAAGTATGTTAATGTTGGCAGAACTGATAATGCCATCCAGATCTTAGTACACTCTGCATGCTCATGACGGAAAACCTATGTTTTGGTACATAGAGCACCTAGTATGCTACGTTGGACCAGGGAGACAAAATACAATTAATTTGTGATATCTAGAGATACTTCTAGCGCTCAGTACATGACAGGGGGTGTTTAGTACAAAGGGGGGGGGTTGGTCAAACTTAGTTGATTTTTATTCTACAATTTCAGTAAGAATATTGTCCATTTATTTAAGCTGAAATTATTCTTTCTACTAAACAGTAAGGCTATTAACACTTAAATCAAAACAAGGAAACATAAGAAACCTTTTTAAAAATGAATAATTAAAGGCAGCAAAATCTGTTTGAAAGCCACGGGAAAAGTAAATATACCTTGAACTGAGCTCAACTCCTTGTGACTGCATAAACACATCCAAAACATTTGCTTAGCAATAATTCAAAACTGATTTATTGTTGTCATCTTCCACAATTTGTTTTGACTTTCTATTGTCTTGGAATATACAATATTGATCAGGCCTGAACCTTATTACCTCCAAAAGTCATTGTCATCTGCAGTTGTATATTGCAAATGCTTTGTGATTCTACTTCAAGGACAGGAGTATTTCCTTTAAGAAATGGTACTTAGTCAGAGACTGGATGGTTTGTGAAATTCACTCACAAATGGTAAAATGTTTTGACTCCTACAATATAATCAGATGCTGATGGATGATATCAGTTTCTTTGTTAGCTGCAGCATACATATGTATTTATAGTTAAATGTGTTTTAAGAAACTATTTTTCTTTTTTCTTTTTAGATAGTGGAGAAGAATGTGGATCCAGAAACTACTTTGCTAACCTACCTTAGAAAGAAACGTATCTGAGCTCAAGAAACGTGCACTGCATGGAATTTAAAATAGTCCATATATTTCCAGGTGGCCTAAGGATTCAGGAGCAGACCAGAGTACAGTAGAATAAGTTTTAAGATTTCTGAGGATTCCGTGCCTGCTAATTCTGTTATTCCCAATATTTCTAGTTTTGCCAGAATTAAACTGAATGAAAATACATTCACAATTGATAGTAAAATCTCTGTGTGAGAAGATGGATAACTTTCGTCTTCTGTCTTGCATTGGATTAGTATGAAAGAAGCTGAGCTGCTTCTACATTCATTGATTCCTATGTTGGAAAATTAATGCCTAACCTGGAAAATAGCATGGCTGATTTCAAGATGAACAAGCAGTGCTCCATCAACTACCCAACCCCTCTTACCTCCCACTTATCTGCTGATCCTTATTATTAAGTCCTAAGTTCTTCTATATTGCCTCAGTTATCATTAATTACATCTATGATTAACTATGATGTAAGCATTAATATGCTACTTATTTTAAACAACAGAAAAAGCTTAGACTTAACCCTAACCAGTTTAAAATAAGTAGCATATTAATGCTTACATTATAGTTAATCATAGATGCTGAACGAGGGAAACAGGAAAGAAGAGCAGACTAAAGGGGAAGGTTCATCCATTAGGAGCCAGTTTATTTGTTTTTCATAAAAAGTTGAGTAGCGTTGCCATGGAAAAATGATTGCATAGTACTACGGTAATTACATTAAGAATGTTCCCAAGTGGAACATCATATATTTTACTAGAAATACACATTCCTTGACTTCTATGCTGGAGAATTAATGCCTAATCTGATTTTTTTTCTTTTTTCTTTTTCTGCATATAATTAATTATTCCTTTTTCAGCAGCTGATCCTCTTCAGCAATTAAGAAAGGATAAAATTGTATTTATTTAAAGATATATACAATTGAAGTTGGACATATTAATCACCAGACCATAAGAGTCATATTATGAGACTTCCAGCTTTGCATGCAGTTTTATACTCAACATATTAAATTAGCATAAACTCTCAAAGAGCCATCAACAAAAAACACTGATTAGCTCAGAACTAATTTGATTGAAAGACTTGCTTGAAGAACTGAAATGAGAAGGCCATGTGCCATTATTGGCTGTGCTTCTTGACATACAAACCAAATAAGATAATAATTGGAGGCTGTGCTCACATCACTTGAAAAAAACACCGTCCAAGGTCCCCTTAAGAGGGAGACAAGTGGTTTCTAAATATGATAATAAAGACATTAAAATACATTATTTGTTTTAATCTTTATTAGCTTTTGTGCCTTGGTGATTTTGGTTAGTTTATGATTTGATATATTCTGTGAATCCAGTAATCAAGTTAAGCATGTTGTGTGAACATAGTTCAGGAGTCTATAGCCAATTTAGTCCATTCTTGTTCAATAATTGTGTGATTTTTTTAAATCAGTTGATTAAATCCTATACATGAAAAATCAGTTTTCCCATCAAGGAATACATTTAGAATAAAGATAGCTTTTCTTTAAAAAAAAAAAGCCAGAATTTTTTTAGCCTGCTCTTATGAACCGCAATGCAAGCTTGTTACCAGGACCAGAGAGTTTCAATAATAAAGGACTGTATGTGATTAGCCATGTTGGTACATTTTCCTTAAACTCTACTCTCTTAGTTGGCTTGTGTGGAACCAAGCTGGGCTGTGGAGAAGGAGGCTGTGGTGCTTGCACAGTCATGATTTCCAAGGTTGACAACTCCCGAAACAAAATCATGTATCCTTTGTACCCCATTCACTAAGATGGAAGAGGTCTTGAATATGGGCGTGCTGAATCTGTGATAGACAGGGTAGGTCTGGTTATCTGGGAATATGTGCTTGTCAGAATCAGTCTGTCTCTCTTGAAATTCCTTTGCAGGTCAAGAAAAGATTGCACACAAGAAATAGTAAATATTTCGCAAAATCTTTGCTTCCTGTCTTTTGTACAGATATATGTTAGAGCTATGTGAATATACTACTGTGCCATAATTGTATGGATTATTAGTAGGAGTCTATGGAGATTTTCAGTTATCCAGGTCATAAACCTCCAAGTGGCCTCAATGACTCTCTAAAAGAATGCAAATGACCAGCTATCTGCAAGGAATATAAATCCTTCCATCTCTACCATCCAGTCACAGTTGAAGAAGCTTCTTGGTTGAGAAGCGAAACATCTTCAAAGAAAATCAAGAAAGTCCAGTTGCCTCTTGAAAAAAAGCACCTTTGAGATGATTATTAATAGGACTAACTTTCCCCAACATTTCTAATCAGCTACATTTCAGCTTGGATTAGAAGACTTCCAGGGCCCCTTTTACCTTATGGTTTTGTGATTCCATAAATCCTGAAGTTTAATAGGATTTAAAATTTCAACATTCAAATTTTGTCTAATAATTCTGCTAATATTTTAGTACTACAGAAGCATTGGATAGCATTTATTAAAATCACTGTACTTTTTCAACTCTGGTCTCTTAGATTAATATTTACCAGATTTCAGTGAATTACAGTGAACTATTATTTTCAGAAGAAATGGTAATATCATTGTCTTGATGTCAGTTTATTTTCTTTCCCATTTACTTTCTACATCTTTATCCAATAATGGTGCTGGTAATCAGAAGCTACATATTTTGGCCAATGTTTGCCTAGGATTTCAACTTTCATCAGGCCCAATCAGCATAACCAATGGGAAGGCATCATCTTCCAAAACATTGGGATGATGCCCATGTATCTACCTCTGTTCCAGTTTCAGTGTGAGACAGCCTAATCCTGAACACTGGCTTTCATTTTATTGTACTTCTTTAGGGACATAAAGATTTTGTAAAACAAGCAACTTCCTTAATTCATTTCTCCAGACATTATTCTGCAAATGCATGTTTATTCCCTATATGCGCTCTCCACCATGTAGCTGTAACCACTGTTGAAGGCATCGGAAGCACAAAGACAAGGCTGCACCCTGTACAGGTAAACTGGGGAGATGTGACTATGTGTTAAGAAATGTGTAGGTTCACAGATTAAATTAAGCTATAGTTCGTTGTATGAACAATTGGCAGTTCATATAATACACAAAACCCAAAACCCTACTATTTATATGTAATGTGATGTGTGAACCAGACCAGGCATTCGTTGTGTTCACACCTGTCACTAAAAGCAATTTGATTTGTCATGGCATATTGTATGAACCAATTGTTCTTCTAGGAGAGAATAGCCAAAAGCCATGGATCACAGTGTGGTTTCTGCACTCCTGGGATTGTCATGTCCATGTATACATTGCTTCGAAATCATCCTCAGCCTAAAATGGAAGAAATTGAAGATGCTTTTCAAGGTAAGATTGCCAGACACAGTAGACCACAACTCCCATCCTTATTGGCACAATTACTTTTCAACATGGAATAAAGCAAGAAATACATTTGAAAATGATTAGGTTGATCTCTCATGACTTGGTGAATTTGTTGTCATGTCTTTTGACACTGGAATCCTGCCTTCCAAAGTTATCAAAGCCCTCAAGACAATTATTCATTTCTCTATTGGCAGTTTCCTTTCTTGGAAGAAAAAAAATGAA
Organism: Oxyrhabdium leporinum; assembly: GCA_032468155.1. Lineage (NCBI taxonomy): Eukaryota > Metazoa > Chordata > Lepidosauria > Squamata > Cyclocoridae > Oxyrhabdium > Oxyrhabdium leporinum. The sequence continues at coordinate 67,072 of JANHFL010007533.1, forward strand.
TTTCCTCATAGTAGATGAAAAACAAAAAGAAAATAACCTTCTTTCTATTATGTTCTACATGCCTGCTAACTTTTTCAACTTGATTTGGCAACATAGGAAATCTCTGCCGCTGTACAGGATACAGATCCATCCTGGAGGGGTACAGAACATTTGCAAAGGTGAGGGGCTAAAGATAAAATGTCTTGGTGATGGAATCAGACTGATGTTTCCAAGTAAATGTGAAGATGCAATCTGCTTTGACTTCAGTTAAAGTTCTTTTTTTTTTCCAATGAGTTTTTTTATTTTTATCTCCAAACAATTCTTCTGTTACACGGTGTGTCAACTGGGTACAAACATTTACAGAAACAGTTCAAAATACCATTCCTTTTTTTTTCGGGGAAATGTAGTTATTCTGAGTGCCCTCAACTAGCTATGATTCCTGGATTCTTTGGGAGAAACCAAATAATTAATATAAATATATAACACAGCAATGTGAAACAGGTCAGAATAGCAAACAAGCAAAGTGATACCAAATATAATCTTAATGTTCTCTTTTTTCCCTAGAAAAATTATACAAAAGTTGAAAAATATTCAGGTTTTTCACCAGATGAAAACTCCTTCTGCAGCTTCTGTGAAGGGCTGCCTGCTAGGCCATTATGTAGAGCACGGGTGTCAGACTTGCTGCATCACATTGACGTCACGTGATGTTTCACAACATTTTTCCCATTTGCGGAGCTGGGGTGGGTGTAGCCTGTGTGTGATGCATCTGGCCTGCGGGCCACCAGTTTGACACCCTTGGGTAGATACAAAGCTGTCACACAACCTTCACTTCTTAGCTCACACTGCATCACACTCCTCTATTCCCTATTCAGTCCAGATTTCTCTCTCTCTCTCTCTCTCCCCCTTCAAGTCAGTGTTGACTCCTGACAAGTGTCTGAACTAGTCCTTTCATTGTTCTTGGAAATATTTTCATAAGTGGTTTGCCATTGTCTTCTTCCTAGGGTCAAGCGAGAATGGCTGGTCCAAGCTACCCAGGTAGCTTTTTGTCTTAAGGTGGGACTAGAACTCATGGTCTGCCAGTTCCCAGACTGATGCCTTGAACCATGACATCAAATTGACCTCATTGCCTGCATTCATTTTAACAGAAAGGCATTTAAAAAGCGATGGAGCGGGAAAACATTGCTATTAACCTATGATTAATTATAAACCCATTCCTTACCCTGAATAAAATTAAACTAAAGAAATTGGTGAAATACTTCATTCTTTTATACAACCCAAGCTTCTCAGGGGTTAACATACGAAACACTTGCAGTTATTCCATTGTTTTGTTCATTCCCGATGTGGTGGGTTGCTGTAACTGATCCAAAATGACACAAACATTTGGCCCTTTCAGGAATTTCAACAAGCTTGGAGTGTACTGCATAGGTAGGCTGCAGCTTGTAACGATGGTGTACGTTGATGTCTGGCACTGATTGCTGACTTTCCAGGCTACCATACATAGTGTGTGTTTTATTCCAAATTGGCTCGTGGAAGCTATTGATGTATTTTCAGACTGTTACTATGGCTTACTTTACAAAAGGCAGAGTAAGTTATTTTCCAAGGCAAAGGAAAAAAGAAATTTGGACGCTAAACAACTGTTTCTCCCATAAAGACTGCAGGATTTTTGGGAGATGTATATGTAAGTAGGTTTAGGAAAAGAGACTTGCTTTGTTTTCAGTGTCCCAAATTCCTAAGCACTGAACTGATGGAGCTGAATTAGTCTAGAAATGGCACTCACGTGTATGGAAACTTCCATATATGTCCCTCACATTTGCACTAAGATTCCAAGACAGTGGTTAAATTTTGCTTTGCATAAATATTTCAAGTACTCTGTGATATTGATGTTGGCAACCACTCCTATCTATAAATGACCCTTGTTAGTAAGATGGATTTCACACTCGTGTTCTACAAGCCATATTTCTGGTGAAAAGGATACCACCTGTCTTTCTAGGTTCCTATCAAACCAACAAGACCAAGGAAATTAATGCTCATTATATAGGAAGGAATGTTACAGATAAATATAATAAACACAAATATATACTTATCTTGTTTGTTGGTTTTGAGATGCAGACTGCTAAGAAAGTAGAAAGTATTTTCACCAGAAAAACTCTTAGCCTAAGATCTCATGTTACAATAAAATTGCAATAGTTCACACAAATTGACTAGTTTAGCTTTTTCCAATCTGGTATCCTTCCAGAATTCTAGTTTAAAAACTAACATGTATAAAATCCCATTATGATCACTTACAAGGAAAACCAACTAGCATTCTTGGTGTCACTTTTTTTAATTGGATAGAGTGGAAATGATTCTATCACTATCACACAGTTGTCACTGAATCAGGTTGGACTTCTATTGACTATAATCACAATGTTCATCTTCTTGGCCTGCTTACTTTTCTTTAAGAGTCATACAAAGGTACATCTTTAGTTCTACTGCTTCTTCTATATTCTGCTTTTTCTTCAATATTTTCAAAGAAGGGCAATATGCATGGGTCACATGAAGGCTTCATCCTGCAATTTGTAACCCCAGGAGGAATCTGACATTGTGCCAAAGTGTTCATCAAAACAGTCTGATTTCAGCAGCACGTTTTTGTGCCTGTTTGATAAAAGCAAAATTATTCCTACTCTTAAATCTGCCCCAAACTGCCTAGTTATCTTAGTGGTTGAGAATTTGTGCCCCCCTCCCCATGCTGTCCTGTCTCATCAAAGCACAAAAAAATCCTTTCATATGCCAAAATAATAAAATGCAGCAGCAGCAGCAAAAAAATGTGTCTACCATTTTTGTTTTCAGAAGACTTCAAGTGCTAGTTGAAAGGATTGAATAGAAGATGTGAATAGATGTTCTATCTCTGGAGGCTTTTAAGAAGTGTCTGGAGAGCCACTTGTCTGGAATGATAGAAAGTCTCCTGCTGGAACAGGGAGTCAGACTAGAAGACCTCCAAGGATCTTTCCAACTCTGTTATTCTGTTAAAACAGGGGTGTCAAACTCAACTTCATTGAGGGCCGCATCAGGGTTGTGTTTGACCTGGGGGGGGGGCATGGCCAGGTTGGGCATGGCCAGTTCAACGTCACTTGTGTCAGGGGTGCCTATGGTGGCCTGAGCACTCTGCCAGTGAAAACAGAGCTCCATTTTCGCTGGCAGAGGCACCGTGGACTGGTCCCTCACTATTTCCAGGGTGACCCTGCAAGCCAGGTCTAAACACCCCATGGGCCGGATCCGGCCCACAGACCTTGAGATTGACACCCCTATGTTAAAACCTAGATAATTCCTCTCAAAAGAATGGACTATAATGAAGTACATCTGGAAAACTGATGTGACCAAAGGCCTGGATGTGGCCAAAGGCCTGGATCCTCACTTGATTGGCAGCCTACATGCCATCAGGGAATGAGGTTTGATTGACATCATTCCATGACACCTTTAAAGCAATCTCTGACATCACCCATTCATTTTTGTGATGGGCATCCATGTCTCTGGAAATGAAACCATTGCTTGTCCACCACTTGCCCCAAAAGGTAAGATCTGACTCAGCCAAGAACCACTCAGCATGATCCATGATCAGGGAGTACAAGAGATTATTCCAATAGGATTCTTCCTCAATGAAAAAAACCTCAGCCTAGAAAAGCAGTTCACCTGGACATGACCTATTATGATCCTCAAGCAGCATCAGAGACCCTTGCTTCACTCTTCATCTAAAAGGAGGCACAGAATATAGCCAAAGCCAACCCAAACCTGCTAATAGTCTTGTAAAAGTATAAACAGGACTAGAACAGCAAGATATTGATAAAGGATATTTCATAGGGTAAGAAACCTTGTGTTAAGCCGCACAAGTTGGACTGGTCAAGCATAGAGGCCAATAAATTCCCCATCCCTAATTTAGATCTTCAGATAAACTGATTTGGTTTAAGACAGCTTGCCAATTCTTTTAATATAATATTTGCGTGTGTAACAATTCTGCACATGCATATTTTTAAAGGATCTAGGATTTTTGGCGCCTTTTTAGTTACCCCTTTCCTGTTTTAAAGCTTCTGAAGTCTCACAATTGTTAAGATATATGCTAGACTGTGTGGAAATTTCAGTTTTTAAAAATAGTTATAAACATGGAAAGAAATGCATGACAGCACGAGGAAGCTTGTGTGCACCCCCAAACAGAAAAATATCCAGAGAAATATGAGCTATTTATACAAGCTGCTATAATATCCAGGCTAGCTGACTTTAAACAGCTAAAGAACTCCCTCTACTGATGGTACTTCATACATTTGACTACGCAGATTCTGCATACATTTTTTGCTAGGTGAAGCTTCCAAGTAACAGAATGTGCATTATCTCAGGTGGTAAAGTATTACGCAACTGTTGATTTAATCTTCTGGGCAAAAGAATCCCATGAGTGAAAGAACTGATCGAAGATGAATCACCTGCTTTTCTGAATTGCAGAAGCATTTGCCTTTTCCAGTAATGATTGTTTTAAAGATTGTTTATTAATTGTAAAGAAATCAAGTTACATATGAATTCTCCAGAGCTGTCATGCATTTTTTTCTAATTCTGGGGATCTCTCTAGAGCAGGGATTAAACTCAAGGCCATGGCCTGGATCCAGCCCACAGAGTGTTTAGACCTGGTCCGCAAGATCACCCTGGAAACAGCAAAGGACCAGCCCACAGTGCCTCTGCCAGTGAAAATGGAGTTCCGTTTTCATTGGCAGAGCACTCAGGCCACCACAGGAGCCGACACGATTGATGGCGAACTGGCCTTGCCCACCCTTGCCACGTCCCCCACTAAGGTCAAACACAACCCTGATGCGGCCCGCAATGAAATCAAGTTTGACACCCCTGCTCTAGGGAATCTGTCTCCATATATTCATGAAATATCTTCTGCTTATCTCCAATTCTGTCAAATCTTTGACAGCAAAAGTTTCAGTGGCTATTCTCTTATTTTAGCTTCTAGCTGAAATGGAATGGGGAGTGTAATGAAAAATCTCTGTGGATTGAACCAGCTGTTGGCAGTGATTTAGGCAAAATCTTTGGATATTCTGGATCCAAAGTTCCTCCATTCCCTAGTAAGTCTTTAAAAATAGGGTTGCTATATACCAGCCTCAAGTCTGGAATAGACATTTCTTCTTATCTATGTCAATTAGTTGCAATGGGGAGAGTGGATCAAAAGCCATTTTAAAAAATGATAAAACCTGTTTCCTACAGTTTAGTCTTTAACAGGTTTCCTGCCATAATTCCCATAGTGTATCTTTCCATTTGCTGAGTTAGATCACTAATATTCACTCTTCCAGCTTATGCAAACATTTTCTACATCTGTTGAAATATTTTCTAGCCTATAGAAGCTTATGTCATAACAAATTAGTATTTAAAAATACCAATAATTTACTGCATTAGCCAAACAGAATTTCTAAGTATGGTACAGCAGCACCATCTAGTGGCAATGTTATAGACTTCCTGCTACCTTTACATAATAGAAAATCAACGATCTCTACATACACTGATCTGTAAATTCTCAAGGGGATGGAAATCTACTATACTCAATCCAAGAGCAACAGACATAGCATGAATACTTGAGTTAACATGTCATACTCATTCACCCACATGGCTTTAGAGAAATGACTTAAGGGACGCTTATAAAACACACAAAATCCATATCTTATACTTCCTAGAATGTTTTTAAGATCCTTATAAGGTGCACAGAATCATATCCATGCTCTAATTTTTGGTCATTTATATATATGGCTGGTATTTGTTGATTCCAAACATGCTTATTTTGATCTTATATTTTTCATCCATACTCATTGCATTATCTACCCTAACATCTGTTGCAAATTTAGATTCTCAGACAACAACACAGCATGATCTGCATACAAAAATACACACGTGTTCATGTCCCCAAACACATCTGATATCAAAATATTCCTTACACAAACAAATCTTTGGTCTGTTCCCTGCTCAGAGCTGAACCATTTGTCAAACATTCTATTTATTCTATTGCAATCCGCAACCAACTTTCAGTATCTTATTTATATGCAATGTTTTATAATTTAAACCTATTCAGTTTACCTTGTATCTAAATAAATCTACATTTTTCTCATTTTCACTTTTTCCACATTTTGCTCTTTAAAAGTATATGAGATTCTGAATTTTTAACCACCATTTTCCCAGGCATATTCAATACACCAATCCCCTTAGTTTTCGCATTTAATCCTAAAGTTCTTTCATTTTAAAATGGTCCATTAGCATAATACATGTTTATTTAATGACTTAAGAGTCATTTTGCACTTTTATTTTTGGAGAGAGTCATATACAATAGTGAGATATATAGTAAACATAGCAATAAATGGATATATTTCAAAGACACAAAGTGCAAATTACACCTTTAATCCAACCAATTTATCTAATATACTTGGTACACTGTATTGTATCACTGATTTTTCCCCCTTTCAGAAGCACAAATTTCACGAACTGAACTTCTATATTTACCAACTGGCACAGATTTTGAATCTTTATAATGAACATGCCAAATTTTTATCATTAACATGAGTATAACAGTATAACTTAAGTACTGTGAAGCTCTTGATTCATAACTTTTCAAGAAATCTAGTTTATTAAATGTTCTCTAAATTTTATTTTCTGGGCTCTTCCTCAATTTGCAAGAAATTATTCAAAAGCATTCAAATTCACATGGTACTGAAAAGAAATTTATAATCTATTTTTAAGTTTTAGAAATTTACATTCTTTCAGAAAATTAGATAACCAGTTTTTTAAGAAAGACAATTAGCACTTTCAGAACCTACAGTTTTACCACAATTAGGTACAAATTAGCTTGATAGAGAGGACTTTCTGGTGATGTGATATTTTCAGTGATGGAACAATTAACAATTGAACTGCTACATATTATGAAAATAATCTGAGGAACATAGGTCTTGTTTCTATAAGATTTTCTGTTCTATTATTTACAAGCTGTATATCTTGAAGATACATTTTCCCAGTTGATCACATTCCAGATAGCTTTGAGATAGTCGGGTCTAACATTTTTATATTGAAGATAATATGCATGTTCCCATACATCAATTCCCAATAGAGGAGTCAGTCCTAAAAAAAAAAGAGGAAAAATATTGCTAAAATTCTACAAACTTTAACAAGTTATTACCACAAACATACCCCAACCCAAATTTAAATAAAGCCTACAGGACTATTACCCAAATAAACACTGACCAGCCAGTTAGTATTAGTTTCTCTCAGGGGAATATTTTATTTATTTATTTATTTATTATTTTGAATTTATATACCGCCCCATTCCGAAGACTCGGGGCGGTTCACAACTTC
>JANHFL010007533.1:74506-121342 GCA_032468155.1 Oxyrhabdium leporinum
GGTACCTTTCAATAGCTTGTGTTATGCTGTAGTGAATTGAGTGGTCAAGAACTTTTTGATAAAATTGCATGGGTATCCTTTTGGGGGGGGGGAGATGTTGTATAGGCTATCTGTTTCATTTTTCTGGTGCTCCAGACTGCTGTAGTGTGCTTATACTTCTCACAATAATGTTCTGACACAGCTCTTTTTGTGGAACATTGGTAATAAAGCACTTGATTAGCGTGGATTATTTTTCAATAGAAGAACATATTAGTGGAACAACAGGCTAGGTTTAGATCTGGGTTCCATAAAAGGCAACTGCTTCGTTCTACACCACTTATTACTAAATAGACAACAGATGGTAAACACCTGTTCAAATGTTTCATAAATCTTAATGGGGTACGTGAGCTGGCCAGGCTAATATGGAACCCAGACTTCATTAGCAGAAGAAGTTATGTTTAGAAAATCAATGCAGCAGATGGACAACTATCTCTGGACTGGGAGACAAATTAGATGTCGTAAGCTCACATGAGAGATCTTCAAGGAAAATCACCATCATATGCTAAACGGTGAGATCTTGAAGTGGCTCCATTATTGCTGTCAACATTTATTCTCTCTTATCCATGTGATTTTTAAAAATGACTGTTCTTTTAATATGTTTACTGTTTCATAATTTTGTACATTGCCCAGAGTAATTTTTTGTAAGATGGGCAGCCTTATAAATTTGATCAATCAATCAATCAATTGGGAAATCAAAAAAATACCCCTAAAGAAGGAGATGGCAGCCTGCTTCTGTAGTGCTGCCAAATACTTTCATCAATGTGTCTATAAAGTCATTAGGAAATGAGCTCTACTTGAAGAATTTATTTTACTTTTGGGAACACACATGACAGTATTCACGTGTTTCTAAACTGTCTTTCAGATTCCCATTTACAGATATTTAAAGCTGCAGAATGAAAAATCTGTAAAATCTCATCAGAAAAAAAAGAACCGAAGTGAGTAAATTCTAGTGCAGCTTTAAGTAAGGAACTACTAAGGGTCCTGGTGGCGCAGTGGTTAGAATGCAGTATTGCAGGAAAACTCTGCCCACAGCCTGGAGTTCGATCCTGACAGGCTCAAGGTTCCATCCTTCCGAAGTTGGTAAAATAAGATTTGTTTGGGGAAATATGCTGACTCTGTAAACCACTCAGAGTGTACTGTAAAGCATTATGGAGCTGTATATTAGCCTGCGCTATTGCTACTAATCTATTATTTCCAGAAATGGAGGGAAAAATACAGTGAATGGTGTTATCTAATCTGATTGCTAAAAATGCAAATGATCTGCAAGCGTTAATAATAAAAGCCAAGGAGAACAATGAAAAAATAAGACTAAAGAAGGGGTAAACTAATAACTACAGGTATATCAGCTGCCCTTAAAATTGGCAACAAGAATATATGCTGGTGGTGGATAGCTTCTGCCTTTTAAGACTGACTATCAATAATAAAGGAACTACTAGTCAAGCAATACATTGCCAACTACTTCTTGCTAGAATAGCAATGGTGGTCTTGGAAAAAGTATTATGTTTATATCTACAAAAATCTAAATCAAAATTGTACAAGCCATCCCTTTCCCTGTAGCACTCTATTGAAGCAAAAATTGGATTTTGAAGAAGCAGGACAGAAAAAGTATTGATGCCATTGAACTTTGGCACTGGGACAGTCTTCTGTGAATAACATGACTAGCCAAGGAAACAAACACACTCATCATAGAAAACACACTACATTTACCCTGTATGCCAGAATTATTTAAATTTGAAACAAAATCTTATAGTTAGACTTTCACAAATGTAATTTTGATTCATAGTTTACCTTCAGACTAATTTAACGTCAAAAACATTTTTGCAGTAAATGTCATTTTATACAAAACAGCAAGTTGGGCCCAGTATTTATTTATTTATTTGTTTGTTTATTCATTTCATTTCATTCATTCATTCATTCATTCATTCATTCATTCACGTTTTGCCTATTCAACAGTTTGCAAGAGGCTTACATTCCAGCAATAAAACTGCACACACACACAAAAATCAAAACACAAATTTTATTTATCATGTGTTCTCTCGTTTTCTCTCTTTCTCTCTCTTCGCTGCTTGGACAAATCTCTTCAGTTTTCTTGGAAAGATTTTGGAAGTGATTTGCCATTGCCTGCTTCCTGGGGATGAGAGGAAACCAGCTGGCTTTATCTCCCACAAAATTTTGTTTCCCATAAATGGCAATTTTCATTCTGATGGCTTAGTAAATGTGAATAGTTTTATGGATCTTTTGCAGTATGACACTCAAGATATTCCAGAGTTAGGGACTCGCTATCTATACTGAGAAGCTTAGCTTCCAAGAACTTTATCTCTAATACCCTAATGAGGAAGTTATTAATCTATTGCCTTGGCCAAGATGCAGTAGGAAGATAAATTATATTTGAATCAGATAGGTCCATATGTAACAGGAATGCATATCATATTGAGCTTTATAAGTGATAATCAGCCATTTGAACTGAATCTGAAAATCAACCGACAACTAGGGGCACTCCCACAGTAACATTATACTGCTATGCTGTTGTTGACCAGTCAGAATACAAGATATACTCTCTGTATATTTTTGAATTGTCTTCAAGCATCCTCATGTGAAAGGAAAAATAAATATTGCACATACAGAGCAGGTACTTTTGTTTATATAATCATTCCGAGGTACTGGAGTATTTAATAAAGTATGTTACCAAGAAGTTTATATGGAAAATGTTGTTTCAATTATGTGATACCCACACGTGTCCTTTTTCATACTGTTCAGAAAAGGCAAACCAGAAGAGTTATCCTGAGATCCATACAATCCAGGGTTTGTTTAACTGTGCTTTGATGAATAAGCCAAAATGGCTGGGTTCACAGAATACATTTGGCAAAACACAAAGCATATTGTAGCTTTGCATGCTCAGACAGCACACAAAATGGCAGAACAACAATATTTTAGAAAGCTATACTTTAAAATATTTAGCAGGAGATTGGAGACAGCTATAAACAGAATAACAGCCAAGAATTCAAGTTCTTAACTTTCTGCCAACCAGATGGTGAATTTAAAATTACATTTATGACTAATGTTAACACTGAACCAGTTTAAGATATTAATGGAAAACCTCAGACAGAAAGTAGGACCACAGTCATTTACAAGCCAACCTTTTTGGAATCTTCTGGATGTGAATAAGGAACCACAGAGGCTTGTGAGCTAGCCAAAAGGTAACAAGACTTGTCACATATGCTGACATGGTTAAGTATAAATCTTATAATATCTGATGACAAAACCAAACTACACTTTTTCCATTCAGTTACACCGATGTATTTCCAAACACTCCACCTGGAAAGTAGTTGAAGTAGACACCTGGGAAGTAGCCACAAATTTAGCAAGATAGTCTGGTCTATGTCTACCTTGGAAGCTACTGGAATCACTCTCACACTTCAAACCATACCGTTCCCCTTAAATATTGCTCATTTCTTTTTTTCAAGTACTATTACACAGCTGAACTCTTTTTAGAAATTATCTACCTATTTTCATTTTTTACCCTTTTACTTCTATATGGCATATAAGTAATCCTCAGAGACCATGATTGGGACCAACAACTAAGCCATTAAGTAAAGCAGTCGGTAAGTGAAACTGCAAATATGCTTATGATCTTATTTCACTTTGCTTTACAAACCTGCAAAGGTTGTAAATGCAAGGATTGGCTGTTAAATTACTTTTTTTTTAATCAGGGAACGAGTGTTTCAAGGTAGTTAGAAAGGTAGAGCCAAAATAATAGAAGAGCGCAGCTAAAGATCCTCTTCAGATGGATTCTACTACTATCATTATACCCAACTATCACTTGCCATATTTGGTAAATACTGTGAATTGTAATGAATCTGTGGGGGTATTTAACTAAGCAGAAGTATTAAAAAATACATACTGTTGAATTCAATTTTCAAATATGAAAAATAAGATAACTTATATCATATAGCCCAATGGGTTCCTTCAGGTATTCATATAGGAATGCTGAATTAACTGCATTCTCTTGCAAGTTTGCCTATGGTTTCTTTCACTCGCTCCCAAACAGTCTCCGCATGAATGTGCATGCACAATTGATTTGTTGGCAGTTCCAGAAGAAATCCCTGCAGAATGAAAACTTCTACTACTGTTTCCTAAATCTGTTCTAGATCGTAAAAGGCATCTCAATAGCTAATCTGGGGGAAACACAGGAAGGTATAAAGACAGCAAAAGAAGGAAGAAGCATTGTAGGAAATTATATGACTGCACGATATATGTGAATGTGGTTTATGCAGTGTGCAGCCACGGGAAACTTCTTGTACGGTGTGAGACTGATGCTTCTTCAAAAGGAAGTCCTTTCCTCCTGAAACATATCCTATTCCTTCAAAGTAGTTTATTCAAGGAGACACAGTAAAAAGGAGTCTGTGGAGATTCTCAGTCATCCAGGTCATGGTTGTCCCAAAGGTGTTTTTTCAAAAGGCAACTGGACTTTGTTTTAAAACAAAGCCCAGTTGCCTTTTGAAAAAAAGCACCTTTGAGACAGTGGAAAGGAGGCAGCATTCTCCACATTGTGGATCATGCTCAATTTAAATGTGCTGAACATGGGCTCCTTTGCAGACGATCTGGAACAGCTAGTATAGAACACTGCAATTTCAATCATAGGGCATGATTCAGAATCAGAGTGCTTAAATAATGGAGCCCAGTGACATTTAAAAGATGGGGTTCTAACCTTGTTGTTTGAAATATAACACAACCCCATTTTCTTTTTTTGCTAAAAGAAAGCAAAAAAATGTGATGAAACTCATAAGATTTCATATTACTAGGACATTTGAGATAGCTGGATATGAAGGTGCTGTAAACCCTTTTTAATATTTCAGTGCTTTTTAACACTCTAGTAGCCATCCCCTAGAAATACTTGGTGATTCAAAGCACAATTTGTATTTTAGTCTTTTCTGGACCAGAAGCTATCATTTTGAATGTACTTACACATAACATGAAATAAAAATGATAAGTTTTCCCACTTTTTTCTTAGGAATTACTTCTAGAATAGAATAATTTTATATAATAATTTGATTCCTATAAAACAGAACATATAAAGTTAATTTAGATAGTTACAATGTATGTTATTAGATAACTATACAGCAACTTCTATAAAGATATGCAATGATAAATGTCTATAAAATGTTTGCTTTCTAAAGGGCCATATAGAATTTTTTATCTAATTTGCCTAGAATTTTTTTAATTATTTCTTTGAACTGTTCATTGTGAAAAGCAAACAAACCAAACAGGTGTTACCGTGTTATATGTTTGATCTGAAAAAGAAAAAGGATATTACGTTATAAACAAATATTTGCTACTCAACCTGTCAAATAAAATTCAGTTTCTAGTCAAACTGAAAGCAAATACTGGAAAATTCTGTTTGACCGCTTTCAAAAATTGTTCTTATTATTATTGTATTTTGTTCCAATATTTTTAATCCTATTGAATCAAAGGTTCACCTCGACCTGAGACTATAGTGGAAGTTTTACATCAAATGCTGGAACATACCTATCCAGATGTTCAGAATGTTTTTCAAAACACTAAAAGAACACACAACAGTAGAGAAATAAGTAAATATTGAAATGTGTATTCCTTTATAAAGTTATTTGCAGCTATTAAAGTAGCACAAATAGGCTTTTATTTCTGCCCAAATTATCAGTTTGTAATAACGGGGTTGCTAAATATTCCACCTGAAAAATTAGCTTTTGGGCAAACAAATTATTTTAGATTTGTTATTGCAAAAAACACTATTTATTTTATCACTATGATGATTTATAGCTCATAAAATTAAAAATGTAAGTTGACTAATTATTAAATTCAATTCCTGTTTCAACTAATCCAATGATTATTACCAATTACTAGATTTATAGCCCACCTTGTTTATACAAGGGCTCAAGGTGGTATGCACAATGCTCCCTCCTCCCATTTTTTTCCACAATAACAGCAACCTGTAAAATATATTGGGCTGAGAGAGAGTACCTGGCTTAAATCACCCAGTGAGCTTCTAAGACTGAAGGTGGACTAAAATGTAGGTCTCCACTCCTAGTTCAATACTTTAGCCACTCTACCACATCAACTCTTTAATTTAATTCAAATGTGTAAAGAATAAATACAAATGATATAAATTAGGCAATTTTCCAATTTATACACTTAAGCCATCTGCTGGCATACCTGCTTCACTGCAGTGAATCACTGTAGTTGCCAGAATTTCATGAAAACCACCTCATTTCTATCCAGAATTCCTACATGGTACAATTGATTAATACCAAAAACAAAACTTTCATTTGTTTTTGGAAAGCTGCTAAAGGTTTCTGGTTATACTACAGATCGGCCGTTTGAAAAGCTACTTTGTGAACCTTCGTGTTACAGGGTACGCATAATTTTTTCACCTGTCACAATGTAGTGATAAATCTTATAAAACTTTCCTCTCATTCCCTAACAATACAGGTAGTCCTCGACTTACAACAGTTCGCTTACTGACCAGTTGAAGTTACAACGGCACTGAAAAAAGTGACTTATGACTATTTTTCACATGGTTTACATTCGGATGCTTGACAACTGGTTCACATTTATGATGGCTGCAGTGTCCTGCGGTCATGGGATCACCTTTTGCAACCTTCTGACAAGCAAAGTCAATGGAAAACCAGATTCACTTAACATCTGTGTTATTAATTTAACAACAGCAGTGATTCACTTAACAAATGTGGCAAGAAAAGTCGTAAAACAGGGCAAAACGCACTTAACAAATTTCTCTCTTAGCAACATAAATGTTGGGCTCAATTGTGGTCATAAGTTGAGGACTACCTGTACACCACTTAACTAGAAATTATATTGACTTAATACTGGAAAAGTACAATTCTCATTCCCAAGTTATATATAGATATTCATTGACGTATGACCAGTCAAAGTTACAATGAACTCTAAAAAAGGCTACTTATGATCCAGATTAAAAGTCGCATAACCGCATTTTGGGTGTTTGGTAACTGGTCCACATTTATGGCATTTATTTTTGTAGCACACCACAGTCACATGACTATGATGATTTTGCCTGGAAACTGGCATTTAATTCCAGTTTTCCACAAAATCCACCCCATGGCAAACAATGAGCTCGCTTAATAACTGCAGTCTTCATTTAATACCCACAGCGTTCACTTACGAACTGCTGAAAAAAAAAGGTTGTAAAATCAGGTGCAGTCATGTGATGTTCCAATTTACAACTCTCATGATTTATGGCTCAACTAATGGACTTATTATCCATAAGTTATTAATAATTACAAATTATTATCTATCAAAAGTATGTGTTTTACACTACATTTTAACATTGTAAGATACAAACATCTGCTGTTAATTCTGTGAAACAAATACATCAAATACCTGCGACCAGCCCCTTTCCACAATGTGAAATAACTAGAGCATAGTTGTTATTGAAATTCAGGCTAAAACATGACTTATTGCAATGACAAAAATAAAAACACTCTCTTCAAGCATTAGGGTAGACAAACCAAATGGACCAGAGGTCTCAAAATGATATGAAAAAAAGACAAAATATACCGGTAGTATATATTGTGGTTTTGAAATGAAAATAAGAGTGTGAGTAAAACTTTCTTCCTCATCATGTAGCTTGATTATTAAAAGTTTTAAAAGAGGCCTTGTTGTTCTGAAAGAATCAGCAGTAGAAAAAAAATACATAATGTACATACTAAAAGCAGGGCTTTTTCCATAGTTTGGAAGGTCCTCATGAAAATGGGGTGCCAAGTTTGTTTCCTTTTCAGAAGACGTATAACTTTACTTTATACTTAGCTATTTTATTTTTTCTGTTTATATATTTATTAAAACAATTTTTATTTTTAAAAATGTATCTCCTCATACATATAAAAAAAATCTAAAATTTTAGTTCAATTTCAAATGAATTAAGGATATAATATGAACTTTTAAGAGTTACAGAAAGACTTAACATTCAAGGAACTATTATTCAATATAGGATTTTTGTTCAATGTAAGAATGGATATTTTTCAAAACCCAGATAATTTTGTTTTAGATTACAAAGCCAAGTTTCACTTAGAAGTCCTTCATTTTATTTCTAGTTATTGATCAGTTAAAATATTAATACTTAGAATTTCCATAGTTCATTACAATTTAGAACTTCCATACTTAGTTAGAATGTGGAAAGCAACAGGTATAGATTGAGATCTAAGCTTCTCCTTCAAAGAGTTGGAAGGGACCTTGGAGTCCAGCCCCCTCTCAAGCAGGAGACCCTGTACCATTTCAGACAAATGGTTGTCCAAATGGTTGTTTAAAAATCTGCAGTGATGGAGCACCCACAACTTCTGCAGGCAAGCCATTCCATTGGTTAACTGTTGTAACTGTCAGGAAACAGTTTCTAACTGCATGTTTTAAATAGAAAAAGATTTACATAAAAAGGCATAGCTTTGTAACTTTGTATGTTGATTAATTCTGTGTAATTAATTCATAATTCAATCCTTCCTGTAATCTACAAACCACTAAGAATTTTTGTATTAATAATTGAAAAAAGTGGCAATCTCCTATTAAATAAATACTTGCATCAGGATTTCCAATCGATTTCACCTTATGAATGTAAACTAATACATTTATAATGCCTACACCATATATCATTATGCAAATCCAACAAAAGCTCGCTTTTTGACTCATATCCTACTTCCCTGTCAATAGCAGAGAGAAAACCCCCAAAGGCTTTCATTTAGCATATCTTAAAACATAGGTTGTTTAACCCTCCAGAAAATGTAGCTGATTTGTATTTTGTATACTTAAACAAATCTAGTCCAGTTCTAAAGAAATTAGCTTCCTAAGAGGAAGTAGATCTTGCTTGTCTAGACTGTGAATTTAAAACAAACTTTGCCTCTATTTTTGTTTTTAAAAGGTCAGAATAATTTTCTGTTGCACAAAAAGTTATTTTGCTCCAAATACTGAGTAACAGAGCTTGTTTCATGTCAGATCTGAACTATCCACATATTATATTTTCTCGCTGTTCATAATTATGCATTAGTGTTTGTTTTTTCAGCTACCTATCCAAAACATTAAGACTTCCCTTGCCAGGCCAATACAGTATATTAAACAGGAGTGTGAATGAAAACTTTAAAAATGATCCCAAAGACCAGTAGTAAATATTTAATGTGTCTATTTTATATAATTTCAGAGTTCTTAAATCAGTCAACATTTATTCATAAATTTCTGCAAATTGCATGGG
Organism: Oxyrhabdium leporinum; assembly: GCA_032468155.1. Taxonomy (NCBI): domain Eukaryota; kingdom Metazoa; phylum Chordata; class Lepidosauria; order Squamata; family Cyclocoridae; genus Oxyrhabdium; species Oxyrhabdium leporinum. The sequence goes on from JANHFL010007533.1 coordinate 83,790, forward strand.
CAAATATCAAGATTTTGTGGCAAACAAGATTTGAAGCTTTCAGAATAGCTGACCAATGCTAAACTTTATTTGACATTTCTAATGGAAGAAGTTGGAGATGTTGGTCCTGATGTTTCTGATTTTAAAAATGGATCGTTTTTAACATAAAGCTTTATTTGGATGAGGCACACAGACAATAAGAAAACAAATCTCGGGCTTTATTTACAACAACAGAAAAGGTGTAAATCTTTTCAGACAATTTTTATTAAATTGTCTGAAAAGACAATTTATTAAATTTATGCTTTTTAAAATATTTGTTAGTGCTACCACATTCACTACCACAGATTAACACGACCCTTTGCTTACAATGTTAACTAAACAGAGGAAACTAATGCGAGTCTGAAACATGTTTAGAAAATTAGGCAAAGAGAATGTAATATGTCCTTTCCACATTAGGATGCAATCCAATGTTGTGCACATCAATGCAAATGCAATAAGGCTTTCAGTTGCTCTTATACGCTCTTCATGCATCCTCAAAAATCTACTCAAGTTAAATTTTGTGGAACCAAAAGTCATTCTCCTGATTCCACCTTCCAGGATACAAGGGAACTAGTCAGTTTATCTATCTAAAAAGATTATACCTTTTAACCACAAGATTTAATTAACTATTAACTTTAAGGTTTAATTAACTATTAAGAAAAATGGCTACCCATACATTTAGGTTTAAAAGAAAGAACAGTTTATGGAATGCTAAGAGGTAGGTTTGAAGTGGCTAGAGATGACGCTGCCGTCCGGCTTCTGGTCTGTGGTGGTGCGTCTTTATCTGTGTGGGTATGAGCCTTCTTTCTGTGTGGATGTGTGGTGGTGGCATCTTGTGTGGTGTTTGTGAGTGTGGGTTCGGTGTCGTTCTACCTGTTGGGGATTCGTTTGTCAGTGAGCGCGGGTTTCCAAATTGCTATATATATATATATCTCTTAAAGAATGAGCTGTTCAGAGAGTCTTCCCCTGATTTGATTTCATGTTGCCATGTTTTTATTTTCTTTGTATTCTTGCAGTGTTCTTTTGTTTGTATTGTTTTATGGTACTTGTTTTATGCTTAATTTTTTTCTATATGATTCATCAAAAATAATTTTAATTGTGGTACACAGAAATAGCTAAATAAGTAAGTATACAAACAAATAAATAGGAGTCTGCTGCCTTAAATAAAAAATATGTCGATATATGAAGATGAGAAAATTTTATCCGGACAAGGAATGGACAATAGATTTCAAACCCTATTCTATGACAGCTTCAAATTAAATTTTATATTAGAGAGTAGGTGGATTTAAAACCAATATAATAATTGTATTATTTTATGAGATTCCATGAAATGCACATGAGCATAGAACATGAAGTGACAGGTTTCTGTGGTTACAAAAATAGGTTGGGCAAATTGTGTTACAGTGATTTTAGGGTTTTATTCCATGGCAGAACTGCCAAAATTGTACATTGTTACTCCTAGATGATGTAAAACAAATCTGAGGATGGCCACGTATATTTTCGAGCATGTCCAGGTGCAACAAAATTGCTACCAGAAGTTCTTCTTGTTTTGTCCACCCAGACCCAACCCACCGAATGTCAGATTGCTGCCAGAATTTACTCCTGACCTGTCTAGATAAGTTGGTTCCAAAATCAGAATTTTCTACAGGTTCTATTACAAAGAACGAATATCTGTCTGAAACAAATATGGAATGAAAAACATGAATGGTTGTCTAAAAAATAAAGTTCAGATTTTGGGAACCACACAAAACTAAGCTACTCTTTCCCATCAAAATAAGACATAGTTTTAATTTTGTTTTATTAATGAAATGGTTTCATTTTATAAAGTTGCAATGCTCTATCATTATTTTACTTATATATAGTTTGAAATTAATTATTAAATGTAGATGGTATATTTATTTTTTTGTCTAACTTTAACCCACACCCCTATGAAATTATTTCCTTTAGTAATAGCAAAAGCATTTAGACTTATATACCAACCCACAGTGATATATAAGTGTAATACATATACATATACATATATATATACATATACATATACATATACATATACATATACAGCACTCTCTGAATGATTTGCAATGTCAGCATATTGCCCCCAACAATCAGGATTGTCATTTTACTGACATCGGAAGGGTGGAAAGCTGAGTCAACTTTGCACTCCGTTAGGATTGATCTCTAGGCCGTGGGCAGAGTTAGCCTGCAATACTGCATTCTAACCACTGCACCACCATAAGGAGTAATCTACTGGAATCAATTTCCTTCAGTTCTAGGTAATCACCTCTGCCTTACCAGCCTGCAACTAGCAGGGCTTTGGTGCAGCCTTGCCAGAGACCAGGGGCAAGGGACTTTATAAACGAAAGCTAGTATTTCTCAAGCTACATTGCCTCAAGCTTTGTTGCAGACAGATTTTGGACACCTCTTGCCCCTCCCACTTACAAATACCCAACTGGATAATGAGAGAGGATTTATTAACTTCATAGAAGGACTCCTGTGCTGCTTCTTGTTGCAAAGAATCCTGAAGCCTGTTACTCACTGGAAAGATTAGCTGCAGTTATAATTCAACCCTTCTTTTCTCCCTCATGCCAAATTGAGATTGCTTGCTTTGTGATGCCGTGTTTTTACATGAAACTAAATCTGGTCTTTTTTCTATAGACACAGGAAAAGCCTGTTGAGCAACTGTGTTTCAAAGGCGAGCGAGTGATGTGGTTGCAGCCATCAACTCTCGAGGAACTTGTTTCTCTGAAAGCTCAGTACCCCGATGCCAAGCTTGTAGTAGGGAACACAGAAGTGGGTAAGAGGACCAACTCTGTTTCCTGTTGAACAAATGCACACAAACATAAACATAGCAGTATATAATTGGCTGACCAGTCAAGATTTTACCTCTTCCTTCATAATATCAAATAAAGTCCTTTGCATCACCACTAATAATTGAGGCTGCAATTTTATACACATTTAAAACAGGAATTCTGTTTTAAAGAGAATTAATAACATTTATAATGAATTAATGGGTTAACATGTATATTAAGCCATAATGTGGTTAGTAATAGGAACCCAACCACTATCATTTGTAATAGTTTAACAAGTTGTATGAACCCAGCTAACATACAGTTTATTTAGTGAGCGTGAGTGTAGTATGATGGCTATGCTTTACTTCTAATTTAGGGGAAATTTGATATTGAACACTGGGTGTAAGGACACTAAATACCCTCGCATAATCCATCAGGCTTCTTATGTTTGTGGGATCCTTGTCTGATCTCATAGCTGGAACCATTTTTTCTCTGTAGGAATGCCTCAAAACAATATATACAGGGGTGCCAAACTCAATTTCATTGAGGGCCTCATCAGGGCTGTGGTTGACCTTGGGGGGCCAGGCGGGCATGGCCGACTGGGTGGGTTAGTTTGATGCCACTCCCCAAACTACTGGCATGCTTCATCTTCACATTGGGTAGAGCATGCTGAAGCCAGGCTGGCTCAACCTTTCTTCTTCGCATTGGGTAGACTGGGCCAAAGTCATGCTGGACTGATCTTTCCTTTTCTCATGGGGTAGACCGGGCCAAAGCCACACTGGCACGATCTTTCCTCTTCGCATAGGGTAGACCAGGACGGCCCCTCAGGCTGGATCCAACCACATCACGGGCCAGATCCGCCCTGCGGGCCTTGATTTTGACACCCTTGACATATACAATCAAAATAAATCCTCAAGCACTTTTTGGCACCCATTAACAATTTTCTCCCTACTCCCTTGAAGATACAATATTTGGAAATGTGTGAAGCAGAAGGTAAAATTCTTGGCTTTATACATTCATTACAAGTCAGTGCAAGTGTTTTCCCTTTTAGGCATGCAGGGGTGACTCTGGAGATTGCTTTAGATTGTTCTGGGAGTCTTTTATATATGAGCTTTGTTGTTTCATTGGCAGATTTGCTATTTCTGGTTGGCTGCCATGTCTACACTGACCTCATTGGATGTTTGTTTTCTTAAGGTATTGAAATGAGATTAAAGAACATGCTGTACCCTGTGATTATAGCCCCAGCTTGGATCCCAGAAATGAACTCTGTTCAGTGCACAGAAGAGGGTAAGTGGTCTGCCTGTTGATCCAAGGGATTGGCAAGAGGTGCTTGAAATGCACAAGGAAATGTTTACAAGCTATGATAAAAAAAAAAAAAAGCTGAGTGGCAGCTCTCCTCCCCTTGCACTTGTAGCCTCTCTTTGTACCTGGTATACTGATTGTACTCCTGGGGAAGGTTCTAACCAAATTCAGAGCTCACTTGACACTTTTGCCGGCCACAATTTCTGAACACGTTTGTCTTCTGAAACAGTGAGATTGGCTGGTGGCAGGTGGGTCATTTGATTGCCCAGAAGCCTCTGTTTTAGGTGAACAAACTGGTTTATTCTTCAGAAATTGATTGGAGACTTACATACACATGCACACATCACACTCCAAATGATTTCTTTAGAAAATGGAGCATATATTTGCATTGCACTAATAAAACATATATACTCACTTCTTACAAATGTAATAAAACTTTTTTAAAAGGATGATTTGCTGCATAACCACAGGTTTACTCACTTTCTTGTAATGGTAGAACTGGTATGTATCATCTAAAATCTGGTAACTGCTGGCAAATGAATATCTTGGCATGCTGAGAATGCTTGCAATCTTTTTAACAGCAGTACTTTTAGATCTCTAACTTCTCCTGAAAGGGGTCAACCTGTAAACTCTACTCCCCCACTTTTCAGAGTTGCTTTCAGGTTTCCTACTATGAATGCTGAAAACCAGTGCCTCATTTTTTTCTGTTTTCAGGGGAGAAATACAACAAATCTGTAATGTAAATTGGAAAATAAGCATGTCACAGTTTTAAAAGAATCTTCCAAACTGGTTTTTGTATCCCAAAAAACAGTTGTCCCCACATATGTGCTATAGCCCCATCCACCATGATCCTCAGATTCCTTCCTTGTTAAGTCAAGTATACATTCTTACAAGATATGTAGGAAATAAAACCTTTCTTGGTTTTTAAAAATAAACCATAGTAAGGGGAGGAGACTAAAGATCTAAAACATTCTTCAGTTCAGCTCCTGAGAGCAATACTTTTATTTTGGTGAAGGTCCGTTTGGTCAAATCGCTCTTATTTCTGGTTTTACAGGAATCAGATTTGGTGCCTCCTGCAGCCTGAGTTGTGTGGAAGAAAAACTTAGGGAGGAAGTGTGCAATTTTCCTTCTTACCAAGTAGAGGTCTTTCAAGCTGTCCTAGAACAACTGAGATGGTTTGCAGGGCCTCAGATCCGCAATGTTGCAGTAAGTGCTTCCAAATAGTTTCTGATAAAGGAAGGAGACAACAAAGGCAGGTGGGATGTACAGCTCCTTTAAAATCCCAAAGGTGCTTTTTCAGGAGGCAACTGGACTTTCTTGTTTTTTCTTTGAAGACGTTTCACTTCTCATCCCAGCTTCTTGGATAAGAAGTGAAAGGTCTTCAAAGAAAAAAAATAAGAAAGTCCAGTTGTCTCCTGAAAAAGCACCTTTGGGACAATCATGACCCAAACGATGACTGAGAATCTCTACAGTTCCTTTAAAATGTATCTTCCTCTGCACTTTTATATCCCAATTTATTTTACTATCCAACACAATATTTTCCCATAATACTGGTGGCTGGGTTAGTCTACTGACTTAATTTCAAGGTTACACAACTTCAGCTGCTTCTGAATGTCTAGACCAGTGTTTCTTAACCTTGACAACTTTAAGTTGTGGAGTTGAGGTTGTCAAGATTGAGAAATACTGGCCTAGATAGTTTTCACAGCCAGAATACTTACATACACAAGTTACTAGACATGCTGATGTTCCTTTTGGTTCCCCCCACAAGGTTCATGGTGGACAACAATGCATGATCTCAGGAATTGGGTATCCTGTAAGCACCCTTTGTTGCAAAAGTATTTCAACTTCCTCTTCCAATTTTATGCCAAGAAATCTGGGAATTAGTTGCTGGATCCAAGCCATCCAGTGAATTTCTGTGGCTAAATATAGACTAGAAATTGGATATTTTTGTTCCTAACAGAATAATTCCTGTACCATGCATAAAGAGAATAAGCCTGCAAGGCAGTAAGATTTCTCATTATTTGGTAAATTCAAACTGATCAGTGAATCTTCTTATGCATGGCTTAGTTTGAACAAATCTTCAGAGGAAATGTCATCTTAGGAGAAGCATATCTTTTAATTTATACCAACCTTCAGGCCAGAGAGATATATTTTAGAGTGAAAATGAGTAATGGTTTTTGAACTGACAAATCAGATTTGACTATATATTTTCTTTGCTGGGACATGTTAAATGGCCAGAAGTTTTACAGAAACAGTGAAATTAAATAATTTATCTAAATGTCTTTATATTCACCCACTCAAGTACAATTTAGAATAATGAATCAAAATGTAAATCATTGTTTAAATCCACCAGTTGTTAATTTCATGAAAAAAAATTTAGCTCGTTGTGGAAGCATGCACGGTAAATGAATTAACTTGAGCTGCATTGCTTCCTTAACCTATTCTGGTTCTATTTAAGTACAAGAAAATCCCATTTTAATTTTAATGGTGTAAAATTAAAATATTCAGGATTTTCCTTACTTATTTTGATGAGTGATTTTAATGAGGTTAGTTGACCTAATTTCTGAGATCTGTCTGTACTACATTTTCTTTCAGGCTATTGGTGGAAATATAATGACTGCAAGTCCAATATCTGACCTAAATCCAGTGTTGATGGCTAGTGGGAGCAAACTGACGTTGGTGTCAAATGGTAAGGAGTTTCTCAATTTCCCTTGTTGCCAATACAAACTCTGTAATGGGTGTGAATGGGACAGTTTCCACGCCTCATTTTTCTTTCTGGACTAGTCAGGGAAACTAGCATGGCCTGTTATTTCTAAGAGCCACAATAAAGCATGTTAAGATAACTTTCTTCAGTTATTATTTCTTTTGCTTTCTAAAGACTAATGCTGAATATTCTCCCTAACCCCACATGCTTAGATAGTTTCAACATGGATTATTTAACTTTGGTTTGGCTTTAATAGTCTATGGAGAATCTCAGTCATTGAGGCATTTGGAGGTTTATTTTTTAGTTTTTGCAATTTTTTGAAAATCCGTTCCAAACAGATTTCCAAAAAGATGCAATCTACAGGAACTATTTGCACTACTCAGGTGACCCTGAGGACACAGATAAACTTCCAAATGCCTCAGCAACTCTCTAAAAGGATGCAAATGACCAGCTGTCTGCAAGGAATATAAATCCCTCCATTCCCCATTGTCCTGTCAGAGCTGAAGAAGCTTCTTGGATAAAAAGTGAAACGTCTTCAAGGAGAAGACTAGAAAATCCAGTTGCCTCCAGAAAAAGCACCTTTGGGACAATTTGGTTTTAATATTTCATAACTGAGCATTGATAAGCTGTAGTATGTGATATCTGTGTGATAGTGTATCACACCTTTGTGACATCTGTGGTTTTCAAATCTTTAATGTTGACATTAAAGATAATTATTGGAAATGTTTTAGATTCCCTTTAATTTCTATTGGAGATAGAAGTGGATGAATACACTTTTCTGCTCAAGGTATGCAGTGAAACATATTCCTATCTATAGAGAATGACTAGCAAAGACTGATAAACTGCTTTTCATCTATTAGTTAAAGCTAAGAAATTCAGAGTTCCCAGAAGGGTGGTATAAACACCATGGATAGAGCTTTGGGCAGCATTTGATGGTTGATTCCAGCCTGTCTGTTACTTGATAACATAGGACTTCAAAGACATGTTGATTTCATGCTGCCTGTGATTCCAATGTGACATGTGGGAGCTGATACAAAATACATATATGAAGGCCTAGATGTCTAGGGAGCACCAGGCTGGAACAGATAACTAGGATATATTGTTTTGTTAGTGTAGGTCACAATAGTTCCTTGTGGAATTAAAAGACCAGCTACCCTCCCAACAATAAATAGTTGCCAAGTTGAATTGAGAACTCACCTGCTTACCCAACTCATCCTCTGTGTGATGTATCTTATTTTCTTGCAGAGGGCAGAAGGACAATAAGGATGGATGAAAAATTCTTTACTGGATATAGAAAAACTATACTGAAGCCTCAAGAACTACTGCTTTCAGTTGAGATTCCCTTCAGTAGGGAGGTGAGGTGATCTGAATATTTATTATCATAGAAAAAAAGGCTGTGTAGTTTTCTAAGGCATATGTAACACTTTAGAAAATAGGCTCAAGGTGCAGAAGGACCAAACAGACTGGAACACTGGGCCCTATCCAACAAAATGCAATTCAGTGGTGAGAAAAATAAGATTTTACACTTAGGCAAGAAAAACAAAATGCATAGGTGTAGAATAGGTGGTACCTTGCTCAATAGCAGTAGTATGAAAGGGATCTAGGAGTGGACAACCACTTAAATATTAGCCAGCAGCCTGCTGCAGCTGCCAAAAAAAGCCAATGCAGCCCTGGACTGCTTCAACAGAGGGATGGTATCAAGATAATGCATAGTGCCTGTGCTGATTTATACTGCTCTGGTAAGATCAGCTTGTAATATTGCATCCAGTTTTGATCACCACAATAGAAAAAAAGATGTTGAGACCATAGAAAAAGTGCAGAGAAGAGCAACAAAGATGATTAGGGGATTGGAGGCTAAAATATATGAAGAATGACTGCAAGAACTGGGAATGTCTAGTCTAGTAAAGAAAAGGACTAGGAGTGACATGCTAGTAGTCTTCAATATTTAAGGGTCTGTCACAAAGAAGAGGGGAGTCAACCAATTTACCAAAGTACCTGAAGGCAGAACAAGAAATAACAGATGGAGACTTATTAAAGAGAGATCCAACTTAAAACTAAGGAGAAATTTCCTGAAAGTGAAAATATTGGTGGAATGGCTTATCTTTAGAAGTTATGGGCGCTCCATTACTGGGGATTTTTAAGAAGAGTTTAGACAACCATTTGTCTGGGATGGAATTGAGTCTCCTGCTTGAGCAAGGGGTTGGAGTAAAAGACCTATTGTTTCATAAGTTCTCATGGCCATAATAATTAATAATGCAAATGCTCCTCTCTCCTCTGTCCTCTGTCCTCTGTCCTCTCTCCCTCCCCCATCTCTCTGCTGAAAAATATCTAGTCCCCATGACTGCCCATATGAGAATAAAAGTAAACTATGATTCCTGAAATCTTACAAACTAGAGCATTGAGTTTAAAAAGATTTCCACCTTGGAGTTGACTTCAGTGCCATACAAAACCTTTTGCTCCTTCTCATGCCTACCAAAACTGACTACATTATTCCAATATAGTTTTTTACTACCACCTAAAAACTGAAATAAAACTAGAGGCAAAATCATAAGAACAAAAAAATATCCTAGACAAAATTTTTCAAAACCAGAGAAATTATACTGGGCTTAATTGTCCTTTTCATGGGGTAAAAGGTTGACCTTGTTCTGTTCATACAAATCACTTATTGAATCATGCAAATTTATTTGTGCATACAGACTCCTTAAACCAGAAAAATGATCTGCTTAATCTATACCAGGGGGGTCAAACTTGCAGCCTGCTGGCTGGATGCGTCATGCACTGGCCATTCCCACACCCAGTTTAGCAAAGGGGAAAAAAGTCACGATATGTCACGTGACGCCGCCGTGACAACACGAGTTTGACACTCCTGATCTATACAAAAGAGGTTAGATTTTTCCCTCACAAAGAGAATAAATTATTCAGGGCTAAATTAATTCTCCTTGTGTTGCACAAACTAGCTATCAGGTAGTTGATACTCTTTTCACAGAAATTTTTAGCAAAAACGTCCCTCCCATTGACATATAATTATTTCATTTTGTATAAAATTTTAACTAGGAGTAAGGTGATTAAAATATAAAATCTTTAAATATATTTCCTGCATAGATGTTGAATTTAGGAATGAGTATTCTAGAGGAAAAATAAATAAAATTTAAGAAGACAGGGAGTGGGAAAGGAAGCAACAATTTTTTAGCATGTTTTGCTATAGCTGGGGACGGCTACAAAAAGGAAATCACATTACCAACATAGCCATCCTGCATTGTGGCTTTGTGTGTGTACTGCCCAAGCAACAAAAAATGAGTTAATTCTAGCATAGAGTTCTTCTTAGGTAAGATGTGGAAAATTTAGTTTTGCTATGGAAGATACAAAATGTTTCAATAAAGAAGAATATTTGTAGCTCAGGGTTGAAATGAGGGCTGCTTGATACTCTCTGAGCTTGATTGTTTTTATGCAGACGTTTCATTATGCAAACTCAGTAACATCACCACTGCTGATAGGGAGTGGAGTTTGCTCTAAATTTATATTCTAGTGAATTGCCCTGTCAGTGTTAGTAGGAATGGTGTTGGTGGCTTTTTTTGGTTGGGCTGTTTACTATTAGGTTGCTTGGCTTGATTAATATGAGTGGGGTTTTTTTTGTTAACTTATGTTTCTAGTTTACCATCAAACAACATCTACATATTGTGCAAAAGAGACAATCAACAAACCCCAAAGGGAAAATAAAACCAAAACACCTCCCCACCAGCAATCAACAACCAAATGTACATAGATCAACACTAAAATTAACTTCACACTAACAGTCAAGAAGTGAACAATACATTAATTAAGGAACTGCGAAACCAGTTTTGTCTAGTAGTTAAGTTACCAGGCTAGAAATCAGGAGACTGTGAGTTCTAGTCTCACCATAGCTATGAAAGCCAGATGGGTGAGCTTGAGCTAGCTACTCTCTCACAGCCCAACCTCATTGCAGGGTTGTTGTTACTGTAGGGACAATAGGAAGAGAAAGTGTGTTGGATATGTTTCCCACTTTGAGTTTTGTAAAAAATAACAAGGGTGGGAAACAAGCAAAATAAATAAATAAATACCTAGTTTGGGTAATGAAATGTCTGCAAGAAAACAACCAAGCTGAGAGAGCATCAAGAACCCCTCATACAAAAAGTTTGCCATGAATTCCTTCCGGATATACTTTGTGACTTTCCGTGAGAAGAATGGTGGTTCAAATTCTAACTTACATTAAATTAGGCCAGTCTTTCTTTATCCCTGAAACAAACAAAAATATTATACTCATGCAATCTATAGAAAGACTAAGGCAGGCAATGGTCCCCAATCTTTTTGGCTCCAGTGACCAGTTTTGGAAGAAAAATTGCCTTCCGCAGACTGGGGGTGGCGGGGGGAAGGGAGAGGATGGATAGTTTTGTGTGCAACCTTGATCCCAAGCATATGCAGATGAAGCTTCACACGCTCGCCCACTGCTTGTATGGACTCATTCCTAACAGGCTGTGGACTGGTACCAGTCTGCAGCCCAAGGGTTGGAGACCCCTGAATTAAGGGATTGTACTTTAAAAAAAAATGAGTTGGCTGTCTCCCTTAGAGTTGTTTAACCTTGAAAAAAATTTAGCATTCCAATATTTTTTTGTAAAGAACATTATTCTCCTAAAAGCTTAAACAATGTTGGAAGCAATTACTCAACCTATATGTTTTAAAATATTTTCTTGTATTTTGTTTTAAATTGCTAAGGAAAAAAAATCAGATTTGAAAAACAACATATAAAAAACAGTAATAGAAGGAAGTAGGTTTTTGAAGTGTCATACATTCCATGATCAGTCTGGTCCAAGTTTCAATGCAATTACAGATGGATCTATTCTGAAATATCTAGAAGTCAAAGTCAGCAATGAGGCAAAGTAAGAATCAAACAAGTTCATTATCCCATTATCATTTCTAAGAGCCCAAGAAGAGCCCTGTTAGATCAGCCCAGCAGTTCATCTAGTTTCATTGAACATGTGTCTGCTCTTGACATTGTACTTCCGTTGAAATACCTGGAGTCAGTAAGCTTACTATCCAATCACATTTTTGGCGAACCAGTGGTGAAATTATTTGAAACCCACCACTGATGGTGGTTATAATAACAGCATATTTTCAGTCTTGATGCAATTGCATTTTGGGGCAACTGTGTTCTTATTATATTGGTTAAGATTATACTAGAATGAAAGATGAGATTTTCCTGATTCTGGAGTTCTAAGAATCTCATGATTTGCAGTGTGGGAGATCCATGGAAAAAAAAGTCCATTTGAATTGTGACATCAATTATGTTTGCCTCATCAGAATTACAGGGAAAGCATTTATTTGACTGGTATACATGAAATGAAGAATGGAAAGGGGGAGGTTAATCTCGTTCCAATCTGGATCAATTCTGCACACATTTTGTTTTGTTTCTATATCAGTCAAGAGGTTTTTCCCTTCAAAATTTTCCTACTATTAACTTAGTTTTCTTAAGTATCCCCTTCCAGATTCAGAGCAACATTAATGGCAATTACAAACAACAACAACAATAGAACCACATCTACACAACACATTAAACAATAATTAGAAAAATACTATAATTATATGTCACAAAACTAGGGTAAAATTAGTAAAAAAAATCTGCCTTAATCAATTCAATAACTAACTTACAGAATTGAAGCTGAGAAATTTCAAGATTCTGCACTTACCACAGATGTTAAAGACGGCCTGCTGAAATTTGTATAGCTCTTGCTACCTTCCCCTTGCCCAGCTGCGTGGGGATTGATACCAGTGATGCACCATGCAGCCAGAGCACCCTCTGCTGTACATTAAGACATCCAAGTTCTAATTTCAGGATCTTTTTCAATTATCTCTTTTGAAGCTGCCCTGTGAAAATCCACAGGTTTTTCTACATCCTCACAAGTAGTGCTGTCACTTTTAGAAAGGCATCTGGGTGTGAGCACCTAAGAACTCTGCATCGTTTTCTCTAACTTTTAAGAATTACATAAAAGCCATAAAAATTGCAAACCAAGAGGCTGTTTCCATACCTTACAGTTTCAGAAGTTGGCATTCCTGAGGGTTGTAGCTTTTATTTATTTAACTAGACAAAATTTTAAAACAGAAATGAATTGATGTGCAGATGGTTAGGATCAACTTTGTTGGAGAAATTGTAACGTTGTTGTGCACATTTAGCTTAGGATCAGAGCACCTTAAGAGAGACCCATTGACAGTATGAAGAATATGGTGATAAGTAGAGCAATGGTCTGGCTTGGCATGCCATTTCTATATTCCTAAAGCAAAATGATAGGTTTGTTTTGAGTGCTCAACCTTGACATTTTCTAGAAAGATTAATGAATCACGAGTGTTTGCAAAGGGGACTCAAGCATCTTGAATGGAAGGAAATAGAGACATAATCTGCTACTTCATGGTTATTAGCATGTTAAATGAGTTTCTTAGAGATTCAAAACAAGAAAGCACCCGCCTAAACCATATCTGCTGCCCCTATGTAAAGAAACAAACAAATACACCAACAAACCAAAATCCCGGACATAGACAAGCTGCAGAAACACTTTCATTATTATGCTGGAACTGATATATATTAGCTGCAATTTTAAGTTTTATTCAGAACATAACAACAGGAATTATTTCACTGTTTGTCTGGAATTCTGTTATATTTTCCCAGGGCTCATTCTTCTTTCATTTAGAAATTATTTCATAAAAGCTACTGTCATATTTTAGTACCGTTGCTATCAATGGACCGACTTTACTCCACACTTCCCCCACCAAGATCAATGTGAAAAAGTCCACAGAACTTCCTTTTCTTCTCTTAGGGTGAATATTTCTCCGCCTTCAAGCAAGCTTCAAGACGGGAGGATGACATTGCCATTGTGACCTGTGGAATGAGAGTTCGGTTTCAAGAGGGAACCAATCAATTAGAAGAGATTAAGCTGAGTTATGGGGGAATGGCTCCTACAACAGTCATGGCTGTAAAAACCTGTCAGAAGATGATTGGGAGGTAAATGAGTGAGACTTACATGTCGGGCGCAGAATTTTGTAACACTTTTAACTGGGAGATCAAAGTTTATGATGTTATCATTTCAGTCTTAAGGAAACTGGGGGGGCATATATGATTATTTGCTGAATTGTGGGGTCAAATATTTCCATTCTGGGGTTTTTAATGACTTTGGGGAAAGATTAGGAACATTTGGCTCCATCATCATAGTTTAATATAAACACATTAATATTTTAAAATTGGCAGTATAATGTGGAGATACTTGGAAGGCTGCAACACGGGACAGCCTTATGGACTTATGATTTTAGAGAAACCCCTCTTGAACTGAGTGCAGCTTAAAAGAGACTTTCTTATTGGGATGCTGCAATTACATGTCTGATGATTTCTGGCCTGCTCGCCAAAGAAAATAAGCAGAGTTTCCATCACATCATCATGGTCACCATCTTAGCTTCTTTTCTGACCATATCCTATGGACACCCATGCTTTGGGGCCAGAAAAGGGTCATTCTGGAAGATGAACTCCCAATAAGCTTCAAGGCAGCCGAATGGGAATCCCTGGCTTAATGTTTTTACTGAATAGACAAACAAAACAATGTTGTATTAATCCATGGTTCATTTTTAATAGAGAGTGGAAAGAGGATCTCCTGCCGGAAGCTTGCCGTTTGCTGGCTGAGGAGATGAATCTTTCCCCTTCGGCCCCTGGTGGTATGGTGGATTTCCGTCGAACTCTCGTGCTCAGCTTTTTCTTTAAGTTCTACCTCACAGTGCTTCAGAAACATAGAAAATTAAATGGCAATGTGAGTTTTTCTGTCTTCTTGATGGGATAAGGGTTCAGCAGTTTTATATGGCTGTCCATATGCAAGTTCCATATGGCTATTGGTAACTTTTTACGTTTGGATTGTAATGTTCTTGTGCACATTAAGAAATGTATTAAAAATACATTTTCCTTTGCATAAGAGAAATTAAAAATTAAAATAAGATTTTGCCTATATTTTTGCAGAATAATTTTAGCGATTTCGTCCCTTGCATGGATGCTAGTGCCACTGAATTATTTAACAAGGATCCTATTAGCAACGTCCAGCTTTTTCAAGTAAGTAAGAGAAAAAACCAGTTGTGTTTTCCATTTGTTTTATTGCCTCTCATCTCAGTTCTAGGAAATGTGCTTGCCTGAGCATTAGACCTTACTTTGAACTAGCCCTTATTCTGATTTTTGCTCTTTGTTGCTGTTTTTAAATTAATTGATTACAGGAGATGTCTGTCCTAATAGGACCTCTTCCTTTCAGGTAGAAGGAATTGTCCTATATTTGAAATGCTAAATGCTGTTTCCCCAATTGCTTCATTGCTGCTAGTAGAATTTTAACTTTTTGAATGAGGCAATGTTTGTAGGGTATTGATGCCAGGATTTAATCAGCAGTGAAAGGACATCTGTCTTTACTTTTCTCATAGGAAGTGCCTAATGAGCAATCCATTGACGATACGGTGGGACGACCCCTGATGCATTTGTCAGCTGCCAAGCAGGCGAGCGGAGAGGCAGTCTACTGTGATGACATCCCTTCTTACACAAATGAACTCTACCTAACACTGGTTACCAGCAGCAAAGCCCATGCTAAAATTACGTAAGTCCTATTTCCATGACATACACCATTATTTATTAAATGGTACAGGCCACAATTATTATGATGTGGATGTGGTCTTTTGTGGCTGTTACATTATAAAGGCCCCCCAGGAAAGACTATAGTCCACCTCCATATAATATGCCTCTGGAAATTGTGTAATTCTTACAACTGACAGCATGTCAGAAGATGCAAATTATAAATGTACACAGATTATTACAAAATCTGTAGTAATCTATAGTTGTGTGTATATACAGTTGAGTTTTAGAATGTTGATCACCTTTTCTTGGAGAGTTTTGAGAAACATATGTATGTATAGGGTTTAATTTCTAGATCCCCAATCTAGAAAAATCCCTCAGTTGCCCTTCTTTGAATCTCTTCTTCTTTCAACAAAGGATATTGCCCAGAAGCAGACACAATGCTCAAAGGGAAGGCTGTTCAATGCAGACATTGACTTTAGAAATTTTTGTTTTAGAAATTAATGCAGTCAAAAATTGTATTTGCAGACATACACCTAAATCTCATGGGAATAATCCTACTGTGCTACTCTTTCTTTTTTCAGTTCCATTGATACCACAGAGGCTCAGAATGTGCCTGGCTTTGTGTGTTTTGTCTCTGATCAGGATGTTCCAGGAAATAACATTTCTGGGATTTTAAATGATGAAACCATCTTTGCAAAAGACATTGTACGTAACTATTGCTTTTCATCTACAAATTGTTCTATTAATCTCAAAGATTCTAAAATGGAGCATTCAAGTCACTTGCATTATAGCTCATTCCTTGGTTCATTCCCAGATGTGTTCTATACATTTTATACTCTTCACTTTGGCTGAATTGGTGAGTTATATGTTAGGGTGACAACTGGCAGATGTACCACCATCCCCTATGAAAATTATATCTGTGTGTGTTCCGATACATGGTCAAATGTGCATGTCATGTGGAGTGACATACTAAATTATGAGATGTCTTTCCTCATACATATGAAGTTAGTATATATGAGTGGGCATCTCATAGATTTGGTAACGAACGCAGCCTAATGTGCATGGGGAGGAATACCTTATATGAACACCAATTGAACATAGCTCCCACTGAATTCACTGGGATCAAATATAACATGTAATTGTCTGTTCCCTATCATTTCTCATTCGGTTTCATGAGAAATAATTTGCTTTTAAAACTCAAAACAGAAGAATGTGATATTCTTGCTCTGATTTAGTTGCAAGGTGGCAAGGTATGTGAGGGAATATCCTGTGTTTCATTGTACAATGTTCCCTTTCTCAGTACTCTGATGTCCTTGACTACCCACAGTTTAGTGTAATACCAAGTAAAAATATTGTATGGGAACTTTAAGTACTAGAGACATCACCACTTCTAAAGGAAAGGTTTGCCCCTGATAGGAAGATGTCTATGGAGATTCTCAGTCATCCAGATCGTGGTTGTCTGGGGGCCTCAATGACTCTCTAAAAGAATGCAAATGACCAGCAAGGAGTATAAATCCTTCCATTCCCCACCATCCAGGCAGAGCTCAAGAAGCTTCTTGAATGAGAAGCAAAATGTCTTCAAAGGAAAACCAGAAACTCCAGTTGCCTCTGGAAAAAGCACCTTTCAGAAATATAGGAAGAGTTATCTTCCTGTAGGGAAAATTGGAGAAATTGCCTGTTCAATTACTCTGCTCACAAATTTAACTGACAATTTTGAAAATCCATTTGTGCCCAGACTAGTTGTTGTCCAACAGTATGTCTACATTCAGAAGGTTCGTCCTCTTTATGTAAAGTTGGGTTTCAAAAATAAATATATTCAAATTGAAGTATTACTGACAATAAATCAGCTAAAATTTCCAAAGTTGCCGAATAAACTAAAGTCTTTTTTTTCCTCATAGGTGACATGTGTTGGGCACATTATTGGTGCAGTATTGGCAGATACACAGGAACATTCCCGAAGAGCTGCTAAAGCAGTGAAGATCATATATGAAGAGCTTACACCAATTATCACTATCCAGGTGAGCACTGCAAGAAAGTGACATAGACCTTGATTTCAGAGTCCTGACTGAGTAAACTTAGTTCTTTATTTATTTTTTAAGATTTAAGGATTTGAGAGTAACTTGTCTGGTTTCTGTTACTGTGGTTCTGAGATGAATAGATAAAAATAGTCTGTACTTGTTTCTACACCTATTTGTTACGATCATTGTTTTTATGAATCAGGGCAATGGGCAGCAGACTTGGTGCATGTAATTTCTTTTGCAAATTAGTTCCAACTAAGAAATGGTCATGCAGACATTTCTTTTTACTTTTATAGTGTAAATGTTTGAACTTTGCAATTAGGGCTGAGCAAATATTTTTCCATTTAGAGTTGTATTCACTTAGGGTTAATCGTCATCAAGAGCCATGGTGGTACAGTGGTTAGAATGCTATATTGCAGGCTAATTCTGCAAGCAGTTGACTCAGCCTTCCATCCTTCTGAGGTTGGTAAAATGAGGATCCAGATTGCTGGGGTCAATATGCTGACTCTGTAAACTGCTTAGAGAGGGTTGTAAAGCACTGTGAAGTAGTATATAAGTCTAACTGCTATTGCTATTGCTATCATAGGTTGTATAAAGGAGATGAAGAAATTAGTGGTACCTAACCTCTGTCTATTTGATATCCTCCTTTTCTACTTTCTATTCACTGCTATCCATCTCCCTGGAAAGACTGCTTCTGAAATTGTTCTGAGGGCCACGTCAGTTTAGGTTGATGGCTGCCTGAGGCCCTTAGGTTTCAGGTTTTTCAGCCCAGGACAAATGGAAAGAAAGTTGTTGAAGCTACAGCACAGTAGAGAATAGGGAATTCTAATGAAATAGATAATGACAGGTACGATCTGCTGATGTTTTTTTTTCTATATAAGGTGCAGAAACTCTTTAATTGTACCTTGCATTCAAAATATAATGCAGATTACCTAACAGTACATAACATTGGTCCAACTTGGCTAAGCTACAGAAAATAGAGCTGGTTGTTTTATGTGTGAGCACGCATGTACATGTAAATGTGTATTTAATTGATTCTCCTATAATTTCCACAGGAAGCCATTGAGAAAGAGTCTTTCTTTAAGACTGATAGGAAGATTGAAAAAGGAAATATCCAGAAAGGATTTGAAGAGGCTGATCATATTGTGGAAGGTAAGCTTCCTCATTTCTTATTGTTTCTTTTTGATTTGTATAACAAATATTTTTTTTAAAGCATTGACTGGATGAATAACACATTTGCATTGATCTTGGGACTCTGTTTTGGACAAAACATTAGAAATGGACAATCTTTTCAAGCTCCTCTTGCTTTGTTATTGTTTTTTTCCAGCTTCCCTACACTGCCTGTCCATATCAGAGTAAAAATGGAAAGTTTCCTTGATACATATCAAGTGCTCAGAAGCTAAGAACACACAAGAATCCTTTTTTTGTAACTAACAGTATGATTGGGTGAGGTGGAATCTGGGTAGGGTGAAATCTTGAACAAACTATTATTTCCTGGAGTTTGTACCCAAAGTTACTAATGGGATAAAGGGATTAAGACAAGAGAGAAAAATGTTCTTTTTATTTGTTAAGTCGAGCAAATGGAAGGCAAACTGCTATTTGATAAGGTGCATAAAGATTGTTAAATCTTGATGGACTCAGGAGAGGCACAGGTTTTCCTCCCAAGTGATTGGAGTCTAAGAACTCAAGCAGTGAAGATCAGCAGTTGGACTCTGAACTCCATGAGCTTGAATCAGAGTCATTATTATATAAATTCTCACATCACCCTGGAAAACACTATTTTGAATTTAATGTGTTATTTGATTTGGAAATCCTTTCTTTCCATCCTCCCTAGGGGAAATGCACATCGGTGGCCAGGAACATTTTTATCTGGAGACTCACTGCACAATTGCTGTGCCAAAAGGAGAAGATGGGGAAATGGAACTCTTTGTATCCACCCAAAACTTAGCAAAGACACAGGTTAGCCAGTCTCTTGATAGCTTTGATCTTGATAGCTTTCAGAGAAGGCAGTCAGTTTTGTCACCAAGAATAACAAGATTTATTATTGTTATTATTATTTGAATAGGGATATTCATTAAGAGTTGAGGAGAGATTTTCCTCTAGAGTGCAATAAGGAAGGAAATTGTTACATTCTCCATTCCTGTCCTGTCTTACTATAGAGTAAGAATGATGCTTCGCACATCAAAAAAATAAATGTGGTTTTTATACATTTGCAGAAAACACATTCTTTAAAATATGCATATTAGCTCAGCTATACACAAGGCAAAGCATATTGTTAAGGACATGCAGGTCATCTTTGACATATGAGAACCAAGAAACTCAGTTTGAGTTTCTGGTATTCCCTGATGTTCCTCATTTAGGAGCTATAGAACTTTCATAAGTTGCTAAACTTACATATGGAATTAAATGGTAAATTAGAAAATTACTGTAGCATGAAGTCAATTTTGTCTTTACCTGAAAGGAAAATGATTCTAATTTAACACATTCCCAAAAAAGATTAGACAGGAAACAAAATTCTAAACACAAACAAAAGTCTTGAATAGTCTTTCACATTTCTATTTTATCAACAAAGATTGACTACTGCCACTGAAGCCAATCCTGGATACTTTATAATCTGAATGTGACCACCTTGTACATGTATTTGCATATATCTGCATCTAAGCATATAAAGTACTTTCTCATGCGCAAACTGTCTTCTAACATCTGCATGCAGGAGTTCACACTCTCCCATCAAGAAACTGAAAATCTGACCTCAGGAAACATAAATCTATGCATGCTTATTGATAATAAATCTCACTGAGTTCAATCATTCTCCCTGCTTGTAAATATGTGTAGGCTACTTCTATGCCAGGAATGGAGTTATTTAGCTTAGTTTCTCTCTTTCTCTTTACAGAAAAAGAACTATTTCAACATAGGCTAATGCATGGTTGAATTATTTTATATTATTATTTTAGGAATTTGTTGCTAACGCTTTAGGAGTTCCCGCTAATCGAATTCTGGTTCGCGTGAAGAGAATGGGAGGAGGATTTGGAGGGAAAGAATCCAGAAGCATGATTTTGTCTACAGTTGTTGCAGTAGCTGCTGCTAAGTAAGTTCTAATGAATGACCCCTCAGTATGGCTCCTTCAGGTTTTAATGTGGAGTTAACGTTTCTGTTTCTTAGTGCCAGAGAATCAAGAAAATAGATTTGTTTGTGTTCCGGAACCACTACATGTCCTTTTCCAGGGTTATTGCTCACCTCTGTTTGTCACATAGATATGCAAAATTCTACTATAATTTGGAAATGGCTGCCACCTTCAACATCATGCTGGAGAGACTTATTTTCATTGCCAATTTGTAGATTTATATTATACTGTTTGGTGCCTTTTAGAATTAGATTCATAAATGTCAAAAGAACATCCTTTTCAATACCAGCTCTTGGTCTTTACAGCTTTATTTAATGTTTTCTTGAAACTAAGCAAGGGCTTAATTTTTCCCCCTTCCTGATCTTTTCAATTATATGATAATTTCATACATCTTTAGAACTGTCTCTCTTTCTCTATTTTTTTAACAACTTGCTTTTAGAAAATATGGGCAGGATTTGGGGGTATCTATATGTGCTCTATGGCTGAGGGAATGTCAGAATAGAAAAGTTTTATTCACAAATGAAAGCACTTAGAAAAGAGCCTCCTGTGTTGTTCTGTGATATAAATTGTTACCGTGACACCTTTGCAGTAGGTTCACTCTCAGCATAATTCTACAGGACTGGATGCCCAGTACGATGCATGCTTGATCGAGATGAAGATATGTTGATTTCTGGTGGAAGACATCCGTTTTGGGCACAGTATAAGGTAAATAAAAATTAATATGAGCATTAAAAAGATTACACTTGTTATGAGAGAAACACTTGTGATGAGTGACTTTTGCACTGTTCAGGCCACATTCTGGAGCAAGTAATATAATATAATATAAGAAGAATGAATGTATACCTCATTCTAAGCATATTTATTTATTTTATTGATAGATTTTTTTTATCCCCCTTTTTATTTTTATAGAAAAATTTATACTTAGTATGCTCCTCTCATTTTCCCTACATAATAACTCTGTGAGGTGGGTTGGGCTGAGGGAGAGTGACTGGTCTAAAATCATATAGCTGGCTTTCACACCTAAGGCAGGACTAGGACTCGTGGTTTCCAAACCTCTAGCCTTGTGCCTTAATTGCCATTAGACAGTTAGCTAGAAATTGTCTTTTTCATGTGAAAATAGTCATCTAATAATAGCTTCCATGAAAGCCTGTCTTTCAAAACCAAATAGCTAAGTTAAATGAATATCAGAATATTTGTAACTGAAACAGTTGAATTCTACAAAATAGTTATTTTCTGCTTTTCCCAGGTTGGCTTTAAGAAAAATGGAAAGATTACTAGCCTAGATGCATCATATTACAGCAATGGAGGAAATTCTATTGATCTTTCTCATGGGGTAAGTGGAAATGACTGTCTACTCTGATTCCTTTGAACCAACATCAGGGGTTGTGGGAACCAACAAGCTTTTCAAATTCCATGGAATTCTGTTTTCTGGTGGAATAGGTAAATAGCAAGGATAGCTTAGATTAGAATAGCAACAATGATAACTATATAATGCAGCCAAGGGCAAAACAATAGTAATCAGAAAGTCAGACTTGATCCCTAAATTGGGTCTGATGCAACATATCAAGAAAAGCTGAATATTATTCAAGTGTGTTCAGCTTCCAGAAGTCAGTGATATCAGGAATTCACATAGATTTTGGGAATCCAGGCTAGGCTGCTTGTGATGCAAACCTCAAAAAGAGCTTGAGATTAAAAAGTGAAGAGTGCTTGAGATGAATAAAGGCTCACCAATAAAGTTAGGATAAAATAATAAGTTTGATTTAACACTGAAGCTCTTTTTTTGCATGCATAACATTATACATTTTCTGCCATTTTATGTACAGTATGCAGAAAACATTCAGTTTGTAACTATTGATGCAGGAATAACAGCAAGCAAAACAAACAAACAACCCACCTCTCATGTAATTTATTTCTTTATTTAAATTGATTCCCCAGGTTATGGACAGAGCTGTGCTTCACATGGACAATTCCTACAACATCCCAAATATCAGAGGTATCGGTGTAGTCTGTAAAACAAATCTGGCCTCCAACACAGCCTTCCGTGGTTTTGGGGGTCCCCAGGGAATGATGGTTGCTGAGTGCTGGATAAATGATATAGCCTTGAAGTGTGGGCTGCCACCAGAAGAGGTATGTGCTCACCGAGATATAATTTTGCAGAAAGCAAGTTATAATACTCTCCTACTCACTTGTACTTATCAGAACCTTCATACTTCCCTTTTATGTGAAAGCAGTGGGTTATAATTTCTTTCTTGGAGTTGGTACATCTTTTTGACCTAAAGGAAAAGGCGCAAATTGGATACTCTTTCCTCCTTGTCTATATCACCAGCATTCTTTTTTGGAAACTGCCAGTCTGGTGAAAGACTGGTGACACCTCTTTCCTTGATGCTCCTCTTTTTGAATTCCAAACCTTTGTTCTTTCTTCCGATCTTTGCAGTGTTCTTGGACTGAGACTAGATCTCAGGCATTCTGTGGATACCATCTCCTTATCTCCTGTTTGTTATAAACTTGGTTAGCATTATTTTCACCTGCCCTTCAATGCATACATTCTTCATGCAGTTCCATTGAACCTGATTTCATCACTGATGCTGATAATTGGATTGTTTCATTAGCTGGATGTAAAAATCCTATTAGGCATCATGGCAATTGTGTCCTAGTCCTTTATTCTACCGAATATTGATGGGGTGATGAACGTGTTTTGCTCAAGACACGGATTAGTTTCGGATTAGAGTTCAATATGTTGCTAAAGCTCTGCTTGTTTGTTTAAAAGATCCCAGTTATTTCAGAACTGAAGTTTGTCTATTTCTCTTTTGTTCTGAAAAGGTACGAGAAATCAATCTGTATAATGAAGGAGATCTAACTCATTTCGGTCAAAAGCTTGAGGGGTTCACCTTGAAAAGATGTTGGGAAGAGTGCCTTGAAAAATCGAAGTATCATTCCAGAAGAGCAAACATTGAGAAGTTCAACCAGTGAGTATCTTGTTTTTTACAGATAATTTCTGATTTTACTGAAAGTTCGAATTATCTCATATGGATTATTTTCATTCTGAAGGTTGCCGCCTAGCAACATTATACCCAGTTGTCTGAAATAAATTCTCTGCTAATTGAAATGAATGGATTTGGCAGAAAAATGTATAGACCTCTGTCAAAGTTGTAATTTCAGTGCTGTATGTTTTATGTTACTGTATTGTTCCTGAAACAATGCCACCATCACTATAAGGCTAATTAATAAGGCAATTAAGGCTATTTCTGAGTACTATGCATGCATGTATATAACTAGATAAGCACAAATACCCATTTCACAGCATGTTAAGGTATTTTTTTCCAGATTTTATTCACACACACACACACACACACACGAATGACAGAAAAATATGACATTCAAAAAAGATAAAAATACATTTGGAACAAAAATGTGCAGGAGCACAATATACTGCATTATCACATTGCATTGGATTGAGCCATTCAGAAAAAAATATCTTGGTATATCATACCATAAGGACACCCCTTTCATTAACTGCTATACACAGACTGGAGTAGCTGTTAATGTAATTCATAGAGAAACTTCCTACAGCTTTCTCAATCATTCTTACTGTTTGAAGGATAAAGCTGGATTCATATGGATTCTTATGACCAGTAGCTGGAGACTGGAGTGGGAGGATGCAGAAGGCTAGCAAACTGGCACTAAGAAAGCAATATACAACTACTGTAGAAAATTTCTTGTATTACTAGTACTAGATCTCCTTGAATTTTGTGTTGTATTTGGGATTAAATACAGTACAAATTATTCTCTCCCTGAAGCAGCTAGCTTTTATGGGTTTGATCATTAGTGAATCACACCTACTGTGGGCTTAAAATAAAATATCATAGATCAAATGAGATATGCTGCATTGGTTTATTACTCCAGTTCCCTATGAAATGCTGACAAAAACTTTCAAAACTTCAAAGATAAAAAGAAAAATAAATCAAGGTCAAATTCAAAGGAATAAAGGGGGAAAAACCACCCTGCGGTATAAATGTATATATTTAGATTTGTATACTATCAGGTTTAAACTTTAGATGAATCCTTTTGAACATTGTATTCAGTGCTACAAGGCTGCCATCAGTAATCATGTTTTTTATTTATAAAATTTACTGACTGGATGCTAGATTTATTTTACATACGATCTTGGGAAATAGTGCCTTGCTTAGGAAGAATGCATTTGGAAAGGTGTGCCAAACTCTTCTGTTTTCCCAGGCAGAATTGCTGGAAGAAGAGGGGCATAGCTATCATTCCTACCAAGTTTGGGATCAGCTTCACCGTTCCTTTTCTGAATCAGGTTTGGCAAGCATCCTATATTTTTACTTAGACAGTCTATGGGCTGCTGTCAGTCTATGGGCTGCAGTCTATATGCCTTCTTCATATACAAATAGAATTCCCATGCTTTATGTGTTTGCAGACTTTGGAAATAGTTTTTTTTAAAATAGAGATTGCATCAGACTTATACAGTTATATTAGGACAGATTCTATCCGAACTTCAAAATGACTGGGTGTCAGCTGAGGGCAGCAACTATTTTTATGATCTCATTTTCCAAAGTGCTGGCCCAAAACATTTAGTTTTCTGGTTGAAGCAAAAGATACTGCTACCTGCCCCAGATGGCACTGTATCAGCACTAGTGTAAGGATAGCATGCTCCATCATACCTGACAGCAGCAGTCTAGAGGCATGATATTTACACTTTTGTCTGCCAATACCTCTCTGCTGTTCCCTGCCCAACCTTCTGCTGCTATATCTACTAGCTAAAGGGGCCCACTCACTTTGTCTGGTCATAATTCAGATCTCCATAAACTAATAGCATGTTGATTTATGTAAAGAATATTTTCTTTAGCTTAAGTTGAATATGAAACAACTTCTGTCAGTTACATGACTGCGTTAATAAATTCTAAAAACAGGGGGATCTATATTTATATAGTCCCATCTTGCTATACATTGTGGTCGGAGTTCAGTAATGAGGTGCCTGGTCATTTATGAGTGTAACGAGGAAGCTTTACCTGTAGATTAAATTTCAAATAGGTTTCAGCCCTGATGTTCTATAAGTAAAATATGGTTCAATACTTTTTGTATCCATGCTTCTTCTATGTATGTTTATATAGTCTGGATGAAGCTACAGTTGAATATTGGATGTGCTACATATGATTACATTCCAAGGAGCTTCTAATATAAGTAATCTGGTATCAGTTAGATTGATTCCTATTGAAAGCATATGAAAGAAGGAAGACTATAGCTAAATATGTGTCATGGAGACAATAGTATTTCAAAGAGTTCTTAACAGTTCATTTCTCTAATTTTGGTGATAGGCTGGTGCATTGATACATGTTTACACTGATGGTTCGGTATTGCTCACACATGGTGGGACTGAGATGGGTCAAGGTCTGCACACCAAAATGATTCAGGTAAATTAGGAATATGTATATAAAAGCCCTGTGCTGTTTTAATATATACCTAATTTATTCAGCTACATCTATTTATAATAACAGCTTCTGAAATACTGCAAACCTCTTTATCTGTAGATACCCAATTAAAATCTGGATTTTACCCCCTTATTTCCCTTGCTGTTTTATAACTTTTATTCGATATCTGATGGGAGTCAGAATGGCTTGCTTTTTTTTTAAGAAAAGAAAGAAACAGCTTTCCATAAAGTTCTGTTTCTTTGAGTTGTGGCCAGTCTAACATTTAACAATGAATCCAATGTTCTCTTTGTAGGTTGCCAGCAAGACTCTGAGAGTCCCTACCTCTAAGATCCATATAAGTGAAACAAGCACCAACACGGTGCCAAATTCATCACCAACAGCTGCTTCTGTCAGTGCTGATATCAATGGGATGGCTGTTTTTGTAAGGAATATTACTTATACACAATTTTGTAGTTATCAGTTTGTAGCAGGGCGCCACTCTAAATGACTTGGCTGCACTGCCCCCCCTCCTGAAATACAAGTTTAATATAAAAGAAAATTATTAAATTAATGATGGAGTGCCATTATCTATATGTTGGTGAGAAAATCCTTTGTCTTAGACCCTGGAATTCTACTGCTGATCAAAATAGCAACATTAGGAATGCTAGTATCTGGTCATTAAGCTTCAACCAATGTTTAATTTGAGATAAACAAAGATACAATAATAGATGACTCTTATCTCTGTGATATCTTTCCACAACCTGCTATTCTCCAGATGTGTTGGATCAAATTCTACTTTTTAGCTTCCATTGCCAAAGTCTGCAATTTTAAGATCATATCTGTGACATACAATCCCACAAAAGTGAGAAAAGTTGACTTACACAATAATTGCTGTTAGCACAACTCTGTCTGGTTTGGGAGTTCAAGAAACAATTTATTTAGTTTGCAGTGTAAAAGTGGGCATTCTGATTTTGTTTTAAGTATATGTGCAGTTGCTGCTTGCTTGACATGGCAATTTTAAATCTAAAGCGGATCATTATATTTTTATTCCTTTGAGGTCAGTTTCAAACAAATAAAACTATGTAGACTTAATTACAATCTGCAGGCACAGTAGAGATTATCTTTGTAACAACATTTTCTTTGATTCGGATTATTTTTTAGAATGCTTGCCAGACCATCTTAGAACGATTAAAGCCATTCAGATGTGCTAACCCAAAAGGATCATGGGAAGACTGGGTATGTTTTTATTTAGTGCAAGTTGAAGTTTAAATAATATAAATTATTACTACTACTTGCTACTATATACTATTCATTCTTTCTGAGCAGCTTTCTCCCATGCTACTTTTTCTTAATTGCTACATATAGCTTTGTATTGTCATATCTCATCTTGATTCTGTATTAATGTTATATGGCAACTTTCTCAAATCTGTGGCTTCTTCCATGTAAGTGGAGTTTTGTGGGAGGCAACTACTACAATTTTCTAGCTCTAATACTGACAATTTGTGTCATTGTGGTTTATACAGGATGTGCCCTATTCAAGGAGTAGTAGTTATAAAAGTGTCTTGTTCTGTATTTTTATCTGCTACAGGATGGTAAGGTTGCCTTCTAACCAAGCTTGATTCCATGCAGATTCCTTGATTGATGTGGAAACAGTTTCCCACTGCCTTTCAATTGCAGTGATATGGGTGGCAAACAGAATTTAAAAATAAATAAATAAATCCCCCCTAACTAGCCTATAGCTCTGACTTTACAAATGGTCCTCCATCCATGTGTTGATAAAAACCAATGCAACTTAGATTTCTACATCAGCCATGTTTAATCTGATGTTGCCATCTATTTGGTCTAAACTCTATATAAAAATATCAATGCAGAATAAGTCTGCCCACGGTTTTGAGTTGGCAAATATAAAAGCACAATTATAAGCCATTTTAATATTTAGCAATGCACTCCTGTACATTTCTATTCAGAAGGAAATTCCATTTAGTTCTGTGGGACACCCTTCTAGGTAAAGAGAAATGTTGAAGATATAGACTTGTAGTCTTTCAGATGCTGTTGAATTACAGTTCCCAGCATTTTCCCACATTCACTGCAGCTATTTGGAATTGGAGATGAGCAATATCTGGAGGGTAATTGTGTACAGTCTTCAGAATATCAGATTCACTCTCACATGGAGCACTCTTTGCTCTATGTTGATCTTGGGCAAAGGTCTATTATGTTTTTAAAGTTGAACCTTACTAGTTGAGAACTTTGGTTTTTTGTTTAATGTTTTGTTGACAATGTTTTCCTTATGAATACTTGTGTTACTCAATGAAACTTCCATTCTCCCCAGGATATTACCGTTATTCCAGTTTGAGAGAAGCTTAACAAAATTTTATATGCGTTTTTCACTAGGTGTTAGCAGCCTATCATGATTGTGTGAGTTTATCAACTACAGGATTTTTTAGGTGAGTGAAACTATCAGAGAGAAGATCTGCACAATGTCATAAGGTTTGGCATTTGGGTATTATTTCTGCTGTTGGGGACTTAGGTATAAGCTCATTTCATAAAATGGGCTTATAATAAAGAAGATGAGACAGAATTGTCTCTTATCCGCATTCTACTAACATAATAAGCTTGTTAACTCCACTTATTCTTGAAATCCCAGACTGCAGTCTTGACTTGAGTCACGATATTTGCATGCTCTAAGTAATATATAAGAATTAGACAGAACAGCTAAATGTTTTTCTGGCTGAGTGCCAGAGGGAGAGGAGGAAGAATGCTGTAATACAGAAATGGGATGAATGCAGCTTATTTCATGGAATAACTGAAATAATTCTTCTATGCTGGCCCTCAATGTGACCTCCAGATTTTGGGGACCAGGTTGGAAGTGCAAACGTCTTGCTTTCAGTCCCCTTGATAATACTGATTAATAAGAATCATGGTTGGATCTTCAGATCCCCTGTATTGCTTTACTCTAGTAACTTTCAGATATTCTGACCTAACAACATTGGATGAAATCACAATTACTGATTTTCCTGCAATGATAATAAAATCTGTACACGCATACAAAGACATCCTTCATGCTATTTCCTTTTGGGATAAGCAACAATGTGCAAAAACAATAAGAAATTGTAGGCCAAAGAGATCAAAGCTATCATGAGCAAAAGAAAATGAAATGTATCCAGTCTCATTTACTCCCAACTGTATGCTATATTTCTCCATCTCTTTTTATTCTTGCAAACCAGTCTTGCTTTGGCCACATCTATACATTGATTCATGCATTGCCTTTTGTACCTTATAATCTCTCTGATGATTTTATATTTTCCTCTTTTTGTTCCCTTTCTGTTAAGAATTCCTAATGTTGGGTATGACTTCTCGAAGAATGCAGGAAAGCCTTTCCATTACTTCTCCTATGGTGTTTCTTGTTCTGAGGTTGAGATAGATTGTCTGACCGGTGACCATAAGGTAAGCAGACTTACTAAACAGTTAAAAGCACTTCTTCATTTTGATGTATGTAGGGATATTCTACAATAATTAGGAATTAATTTAACAGATAAGTTATCTTTGTCTTTAGGTTGTGTGAACTTCAGTAAATCTTTTGCTCTGTGCTTATTTTTTTTTACTAGGGTTATATAGTTATTGGTTTGTTTTTTTAAAAAATCACTTGGTGTATTTTGCTTTTGGTGGATTCACTGGGTATGAAAGTGGTAAAATCATTTCTAAATTTATGGTGGAACTTTTATAATCTATTTCTTTAATTTTGTTTTAATCATTAATTTCGTAGTGATGTTAGATTTCCACAAATGTGAAGGCCAGCCTGACATTTAACTCCAAAGGGCTGCATCTTTAAGCAATTAGTTCTATAATCAGGATAACTTTTTAAATCATCAAGTATTGTGTTGTATTGCATTGGATTGCAGTTCATTGCATTGAAATTGGGATCTTAAAATCACACTGAGAGTTATCTTGTCAACATCAGTATCTAGGCTGAATTTTGACCTGGATAGTTCCAGCTCAGATGAAAACTTTGCCCTTCCATGAAACAAACGAATAAAAGCATCAAGTCAAATGATATGCATATTTAGCTAATAGTATGTGGTTAGCCTTGTGTTTACTCAGCCTTTACTTGTTTCAATATTTAGAATCTTCGCACTGATATTGTGATGGATGTTGGCACCAGCCTGAATCCAGCTATAGATATAGGACAGGTAAGCAGTGCAAGTTGCCTGTATTCTGTGAAGCTGAAATAAATGTCAGCACAAAGCGACAGGTTAAATTGGTTAATAATCAGCAAAAGGCAGCAGTACTATGAACTCTTTTAATACAGGAAACAATTAATTGCTAATTTATTATCAGTTTGTATTTGCCTTCCAGTGTTTAGCACATGATGCATATTTTTATGCCAACTGGAAAAAGGAAAATGCTTTGTTCATTACAGTGTAGATTCATTTCAGAAAATGCTCACATGTTTTGGAGAAACTGAACTTTCTGTTTTACCGTGTGTTGCAATTCACCTAAATTACTAAATTCAGATATGTAGCCAACTATGAGGCTTCCTGTACTATCAACCAAATATCATGCCGTAAACCCATTATTTAAACCAGGGTCCGCAACACCCAGGCTGTGGCCAACTACCGGCGGTGGCCTATTTGGAATGGGGCCGTGCAAGTGTGGGGGGGGTGCGAGCGTGCATGCAGACATACAGCTCCACTCTCATGACTGATAGGTGCACACGTGTAAAGCTCCATTTGCTCAAGAATGGCAGGTGTGCTCACTTGCTACTCACATTGAACCATCCCCTCTCTGGTTCTTCAAGACAGAAAGGTTGGGGACCACTGATTTAGACATATAATCTAGTTGAATATGAACTGGCAAATCTTCAATATGTGGTAATATTAAAACTGGTACTGATTAACATTTAACTTTGTTACGTTTACTCTGAACCTTATCTGCAAATGTTTTTCTTGTAAATGATCTGCAAACTCCGAATTTTATCTGCAAATGTTTTTCTTGTAAATAACCATTTTTGGGTCTAATATTAGCAATGTCTTAGCGTGAGCCTCTGGCTCCTCATGAACTTCACCTGTCTCTACAAAAGATCACAAGTTTTGATGCATATTATCTATGGTTTTGGGAAACAAGCCACCTTCAAAATTTATGCACCTGACTTAGCTTTCTAAATAACTACAATTACTCAGAATAGCTACATTTTGAAGTTTGGAAACAAGTCCCAGGTGTCACTTGAATTGAATCATTCACCATGCATGTTATCTGATAAATCATCTTTTCTGCTAACATTACTCAAATAACAAGTTTCCTTGTAATATTCCCAAGTTCATTGTTAATGTCTGCAGGAGGAATGTATATGCATGTAAGACAAAAGATGTGAGAATGGATCATGTGAACATTTACTCTGCATGTGCAAAACTTTCCAGCAAAAGATACTTCCTCGGAGCATGTAGATACCTGGACAGAGGCCAATCTTACCATAATAAAAGGCAGGGAGAGGAGGGGTGTGGAGTTATCTGAATACCTTACTGAAAAAGCACTTCAGAGTCAGCATCTGAATGAGACCAGTTGGATCTGCCTTTCGTGGCCATACCTGAGCGGAGGACCATTGAAGTTTGGCATTTATTGCTAACGCAATTCAGTACAATGTCCAAATGCATTAGCAAGCATACACTCTAAACCAATGCTTACACAGATAGTAAAGCAATATATTTGATATAATTTATTAGTTGCTTTGCCACTCATTTAAACAACAATCATGTAATGCGATTTATATAAATGTCTGCAAACAATGTTTTTCTTAATTGCTAAATAATTACAGTCTGGCCTTGAAGTCTTTGAACTGAGCAGTTTTCTTAGTTTGATGATAAGGTTTACGCGTAGTCTTAATGAACCCAGTGGGGCCTATTCCCAAGAACATGGGAATAGGATTGCGGTCATAATTAAGCATTTAGAAAGATGACCTAAGCATGTTTGCATAAACCTGTGCAATATTTGGTTTTGAACTCTCCCCATTTTATCTTTCAATTTTTACCAAAGCGATGAGGAAGAGAAAGGAAAAGAACAAATTTGGGCTTGATTTATTTATTTTTCCAGATTGAAGGAGCATTTGTCCAAGGAATTGGGCTGTTTACCCTGGAGGAGCTACGCTATTCCCCTGAAGGCAACTTGTATACGCGAGGGCCTGGAATGTACAAGATTCCTGCATTTGGGGACATTCCATCAGAGTTCCATGTTTCTCTTCTCCGGGATTGTCCAAACAGAAAAACCATTTATTCATCTAAGGTAAATATCTCGGGGGGAAATACATTTCTCCATTTGTTAAATACATTTCTCCATTTGTTAATTAACATATTAACTTATTAAGCATATATGCAAGGCAGAACACTGTTTTCATATCTCCTGTACTCCACATTTCATAACAATTAGCAACATGGGATCTTGCTTTGATTGCCTCAGTAAGTAACCAGAATACAATCAAATATATTTTAGGTGATGAATACAACTGAATTAATTCTATGTTCTATTGAAGAATATCTTTCTTTCTCCCTTTCCTTTTATGATTGTTTCCCCCGCCCCTTATTTTTTCTTTCTATCCACCATTCTAAAACAGTGTAGTATTTATAGGACAGGCCAATGCTAAGTCAGAACTTATTAGCTGGAGCATCAGAGCATAATTATTTTCGTACTACTGCACTGAAAAATATAAATATTATGTTTTAACAACTCTATTTATCTCTTCTATATTATCCTGCCTTACCTTAAAACATTTTAATGACCTTACTGTACGATGATCCGGAATTGCTCATTTGTTTACTTGGGTTATTGCCTGTAGAAAGTTTATTATATTGTAAATGTTTCTCCACTAATTAAATACTCTTTGGCCGAATGCACAGACTATTTTAAATCCTAAATGTAGCTTAACACAATATTGTAAATGGCAGCTAAACAATACTATGGGTTAATATGATGATCAGGTTCACACAACATGTTGAATCACATACAATTCTATTTGAGCTTAGCCTAATGTGTTTGACAAACCTAATTTCTCTAATTAAACATTATACAAGATCAATAATGTCACTGCTTATTGGTCCTGGAGGTACTCAGAGTTATTCCCTAACAGACAGATATATTTGTCTTCTTCCTACACAACTGGGGAGTCTGTAAAAGTGAAAGTGGACTCATTGTTGCCTCCATCATATTGAAGTTATTCAATTGTAATGATTCATTACAAGTTGGGAAAAACCTTGAAAACAGAGAATTTGCTGTAATAGTATACATTCCCAGGAAATGTAGCTCCATGAATGATCGGAATTGGAATCTATGTAAGTAAAGCAGGCTTTCTTCTACAGACAGATACCTCCCAATATATACAGTATAACATATAGACAGAAGACATTAGATTCAGACTATAGAATTCTTTTGGGAGGGGAATGAATTCATGAGCATGACCCCATACTTATTCTTATATGATTCTTCTTATGACGAGAACACAAACTTGAACAGGACTAATGTCCGGCACTAAAGCCTGGGTGAAAGGAAAAGAATCAAAAGAAGGAAGTGATGTCTTGAGTCCTACTAAGAAACTAATTTGATATAGTCAGGGACCATATATCTTCTGAGCTGATGATGTCATATAACAGAGCATAACGTGGAATACAACATACAAATTATGCACAAAAGATACATTTTTCCATCACTGTACCTAGTAATTCCACAGTATGTGGTCCAGTGAAATTGTGAACCAGTGCATTATATATGATATGTATATCTTACTATATGCTGAGAATAAGTTTTTGATGGAAAATTGCATGGCCTTTTGCCCTTTCATCTCCACAGGCTGTGGGTGAGCCTCCATTGTTCTTAGCAGCCTCTGTATTTTATGCTATCAAAGATGCAATTGTCTCTGCAAGGGCAAAATCTGAATTGAAAGGAATATTCAGATTAGATAGTCCAGCTACTCCAGAAAGAATACGCAATGCTTGTGTTGATTCCTTCACCAGATTGGTAAGTTATTTACCTCCTATTCTCTTCTGCAAGTATAATTCATTAAGCATTAGATCAACATGAACTAGGACCCTGCTTTGAATTGGTAAAGGCTTTCCCAAACACTTGGTAATTTTATAGTGCTTTTCAAGGATTCAAAATGTACAATCTTGAAATCTTCTCGGCAAACTAGATCTCCTTGCGAGTCCATGGAAGAAGCAAGATTTGAACAAAGATTTCTGACTTGAGCCTTAGTCTTTTAGCTGGTACACTAAAGTACCCTTTTTCTAAAATAAGAGTCTTTCAGAAGTTTGCCAATGCAGTCAAGTACATTAAGTAAAGGTCTATCAAAATATAGATATTAATGAAAATAATGCAGCATGATATATTTTATTACCAAAATTATTTGCAAAACTTTAAACAT
Source organism: Oxyrhabdium leporinum (assembly GCA_032468155.1). Classification (NCBI taxonomy): domain Eukaryota; kingdom Metazoa; phylum Chordata; class Lepidosauria; order Squamata; family Cyclocoridae; genus Oxyrhabdium; species Oxyrhabdium leporinum. Next base: position 118,171 of record JANHFL010007533.1, read on the forward strand.
TGGATACAATTGCAAAGTAACAACAACAACAACCTGCATATGTTTGGAGAAATGTATTCCTAAATTCATGCAATTGTTAGTTCAACTTTTTAAAAAATGTTTCATGATTGACAAATTGAATTCAATATAGCTGCAGAAATTATTAAGAGAAAACAAAATTAACATCTTTCGTCATCCTTAAAAATGACTCTTTATCCATGATGTCCAGTATTATTGATTCAGGATTTCAGGACAAACAGAAACTATTTTCAGCCCTACTTGGAAATGCAAAAAGTTGAAGCGTCTGTAATTTGTTGTCATCCCATTTTTTTTTCTTTTTAGTGTCCACCTGCTGAACCAGGATCATTCAAACCATGGTCTGTGATCATGTGAATGAAGACATCTCTAGAAATTAGCTCCACTTATTAAAATGTTTTTATTTCTAGGGACCAAGCAAAGCAGTACCTCTAAGCTGAAATCAGAACTGTATTCTGGGTCTACCTTATTGATTGAGAAAGCTTTATAATTTAATTATGGAAGCATCAGTTGATCAAAATAATGTTATTGTTGATAAATTATTGCAGATGTTATATATAACAAGAGAGAGAGAAAATTATTTTGCTTTTGTGACCAGAAATTTTGCAATGATTCCTTTAAGCTTGCAGTGAAGATCAGGAAAACATTATGTATATGTTCACTCTTGAAGTGCAATCATAACATCCAGTCTCAAAAATGCAGCTGTAGCTGATTTGATGCAACCAATTAATCATCATCGTCACATCTAATTTCTTCTTAACCTTTTGGATGGATCATTGAAGATGGTAAGACAGTGAGGAGAGGCCACTGTTTCATTTTCCTTTGGTGTACTAAGGATGAGAGAGGTAGTTTAATGACTAACAAAGGCGCTTTTGGCCTCTGTTTTCAGCTTCCTGTTCTTTCAAATTTGCTAGAGTAAAATCAGTATTATTCCCTTAGTCAGAATGAGACAATCACCCCAGGGAGGAGATGCAAGGCATATAATGATCCAATACCCAAATCCATGGAATTATGATCCATTGAACTCAGTGGAGCTTACTTTTGAGTTGACATATACAGGATATCAGTAACCTATATGTGAACATATCATAGAAAGCTGTTTTTCTCACAACTTATGGAACATTATCGTCAGTTTAATTTTGTCAAAAAATGAATAGGCTAAACTGTGGATTGTGGGATTGCACAAAAGCACAATTTGTGGAGGCTTATGAGGGAAGACTGTCTTCCCATATTTTGCCCTATAGTGTTTGTTCAGTGCAGTGTTTATTTAACCAAACACTCCGCTACATGGATATTGATTTTTTTTCCTGTTATCCATTCTATGCTATGATACTTTTGGGTGTAGGCTAGGGTTATTATTATCGCATTCTGCACTCATGGTGAATATGTCCAAAATCCATAAATTTTAAAACAAATAACAAAAATTAAATACATTGTACAATAAACATGTTTTCTATAGATAAGTTAAGGAGCCGTAAAATATTAGAGAAATGGGAAGAATCCTGAACGAGTTGATCATACTAGTTGCATTTCAGGAGGAGAAATGTATAGGTGAACTGACTGGACTTCCTTCCTGAAGATGAATTAATTCATAATATTTTTGAAGTACTTAAAAGCCATCTAGTTCACCATATAACTATTGGCCATTGCACTCTTTGTGCTACATAGCTCCTTACATTCTTTTAGGATCTTAGAATCCTACATTTTAGAATCAATGTCAGATACTACAAACTCATTTCCAAATGTTCAGAAACCAGGTAATGATATCATTCAAAAATCCTGATTTTGTCTTCGGCTCTTGGGATGCAGTTTCTGGTTCAGAGTGGGACTTTCAGACTCCTATCCTTGGTTGTACCTCCTTCACCTCCAGCCTCCTGCCTCTGCCCATTTACAGCCAGCTTTCCTCCTCCAGTGGCCTAGCCATTCACCCTGGCCAATGGGCCTCTGCCCCTCCACCCCATGCCCTTTGGCCCTGCCCATTCACCAAGACACCATTTGTCCCAGGCTTTTGGCCACACAGGACAGTTAGCCGCCAGAGAAGCGTGCAATGGGCAATAGGCTATTGCAGAGGCTGTGGTTGCTATGGGGAGGTGTGTCAGCTGAACAGCAGAGGCTCACTGCCTCAGGTGCAGGGGGAAAAACAGCTTCTGACATAGGGAGCTGGCACGACAGCCAAACGGCAGAGGCTCAGAGCTCTAGGTGGGGGGAGAAGCAGCTTCCGGCATGTGGGGGCATGGCAGCCGAACGGCAGAGGCTCAGAGCAAGAAAATTGTATGAAAGTAATATGTACATTCCTAGAACAGAAAAACAATAACATACAAAATTTTGGTGCTTTCTAACAAAAAGAAATGAATCTCTCAAAAGAAGAGATTGATTGTTTCCTAAGGATGTCGATGTCCTGAGATCTCTACTTGCTCTAATACTGATACATGAGATGGGCAAATCAAAGTGCATTACTAGGCCAATGACCAGTTCTGCCTCTTCCTTCTGCCTCCATTTTTTTTTGGGGGGGGGGAAACTAGGATTCATCACTATTCTGGGTTTGACCGTGGTTGATTCTTCATTACAGTTTAGGATGAGATTTTCCTTTTTATCTGCAGCTGCAATTCACCTCAATCAGGCATTTTGCATGATAGAAATGAGACTGTTCTTGAGACATTTGATGTTGCTTTGATGTTTACCTCTAAAGGACCCAGGGCCTGAGTTCATGATAAAATCTCTTCTCATTGTTGAAAATGTTGGATGAAGTTGTTTCAGTGACGTGAAGGAAAATAATGAGTTGTATCATTTCAGTCTTAAGAAGCGGTTTGTGTTACTTCATGAGGCATATTCAATGTCCTGTTGAAGAAAAAAAACCCCATTCTGAAACCCTACTTATTGAATTCATTGAAAATCCCATCTTTGAGCTGAACCCTAGTTTTAGCTCAGAAAAATTATCACTGGCCTCTTTTAAAAGCTAACAAAGTCTGTGATACTTAGCCCATAAAATGTGATGTTAAGCAAGAATTCAAATTACATGTATCTGCTCCATGGTATTTTTAATGAATTTAAACGGGGTTTTTAATATTTAAAAAAATTTTTTTGTAAAACTTTTAAACGGAAAAGGCACAGCTAATAATTTAATTTCTTTTAATTATTTTTTAACTCATATTCTGTA